>JBAMCJ010000628.1:0-61951 GCA_037075205.1 Drosophila prostipennis
CAACATAAAAAAGAAACTAAACTCGGAAAACTCAGAAAAAAATGGATTTGTTTTTAAATTCTGACTTTGCCGATTTGTAAGTACGCCTCTGCCACGCCCACTCCCTGTCTCAAGCAATAACTTGAAAGGTGGATCAATTATCTATCATTTGCCGTTTACATCATTCAATTATCTTCACTGGTTCAAAAGTTATAATTTATTACCAAAAACAAGAGAGAACGCTATAGTCGGGTTGGTGTCCCGACTATCTAATACCCGTCACTCAGCTAAAGGGAGGGTCTCCCGACTATCTAATAGACGTAACTCAGCTAAAGGGCGTGCTAGGGAGATGGAGATAAAACTTTGATCAGGCATAAGTTTTAAACGAATGGTCCGATTTAAAAAATTTCTTCTACATTTCGATAGGTATTGATAAACACAACAAAACTGCATTCCTACTTTTCCAATATATTAAAATTTTTCAAATCGTATATAAGCTATAGTGGGCGTTAGAGGGGGCGTGGCACCTTTTTGAAATAAACTTGCGCTGCGTAGGAACTCCTAGAATCTGCATGCAAAATGCCAATCTTCTAGCTTTTATAGTTTCCGAGATCTCAGCGTTCATACGGACAGACAGACGGACAGACGGAGATGGCTAGATCGACTCGGCTAGTGATCCTGATCAAGAATATATATACTTTATGGGGTCGGAAAAGCTTCCTTCTAGCTGTTACATTCTTTTGCACGAATACAATATACCCTTTTACTCTACGAGTAACGGGTATAAAAAGTCAAAAGGCGCCACTGTGCGTTGGGGCTAAACGGAAGTTCACACAAACTTTTAATTTGTTGGTAAAAACTCAACTTATAAAAAAATGGATTTTAGAAAAAAAGACAAAAATCTTTATTTATTTATTTTATTTTGTCTAACTTAAACTAGTATACAATAATAAATTGAAAGAAAAGAAAATTATAAATTGCGCTTAATTTAATTCGTAATTTATGTTAGCTACAAGAGCTTAACTTAAACTTTACAATTTTTTGTATGTTTATTTCCTTCATTTTGTAATAAATAAAAAAAACTTTTAATAAATAAAACACCTAAGGCAGCTACTGTTTTTATTTGTTAAGGTACAAATAAAACGATCAATTTTAAATCAGTTCGGTATTTATACTAAATTAACTACTGTAAGGGATTTTTTAAGACCTAGCTTGGTCGAAGATACGGTTACGTTCGACTGAGCCCACGTGTTGATTGGCAGCTAATCTTATCAGAATTTGAATGCCGCATTAAACAAATGGATTCCCTAAATAACGGATGGTTCAGCGAGCTGCAGGCCGAGCTCTGGCCGGGACAGTCCTTCTCCCTGAAAGTCAAGGAGGTGATCCACAAGGAGAAGTCCAAGTTCCAGGACATTCAGATTGTTGAGACGTGAGTTGCAAACAAATAAATAAACAAATACTTGTTGGCATAGAGGCATTTGTTTACATCTAAAATTCTGCAGTCTAGACTTGAGTCTGAAAGTTTTGTACATGAAATTGGATAGATCAAGGACTAACTGGAGGACTTTAAGGATTTAGCAATTCGCAGTGTTCTTGAATGTTTAAGCAGGATAATTCATAGTTAACATTATAATCCCAGTTGTATCCCATATTGAAGGTTCCTTGAACAAAGATTGTAGAAGCCAAAATTTTCCATTCGGGTGTACAAATACAAATTGCTTAGACAGCATTTTTCGACCCTTCCGCATGTGTGTTTATTCTTGATCTGCACCAACAGCCTTATCGATCCGGTCATCAGAGGCCAAAAACGAAAGAAAAAACTGATAGCGAGTCAGGTTTCAGGTTTGAATTCCACCAGTCGAACACTGCGTACACTTCCGCCGCTGAAAAAATCAATAATTTGATAATTCCCTTTCAGCGAAACCTATGGAAGGTGCCTGATTCTGGACGGAATCATCCAATGCACGGCCAGGGACGAGTTCTCGTATCAGGAAATGATATCCTTCCTGCCGCTCTGCGCCCATCCCAATCCCAAGAAGGTCCTCATCGTGGGCGGTGGCGATGGCGGCGTGGCTCGCGAAGTGGTGAAGCATCCGTTGGTTGAGGAAGTGCATCAGGTGGAAATCGACGACCGTGTTGTGGATCTGTCCAAGAAATACCTACCAGCGATGGCCTGTGGTTTCGACAATGAGAAGTTGAAGCTAACCATCGGCGACGGCTTCGACTACATGAAGAAGCACAAGAACGAATTTGATGTCATCATCACCGACAGCTCGGATCCAATTGGTCCGGCAGTGAGCTTGTTCCAGGAGAGCTACTACGAACTCATGAAGCACGCCCTGAAGGCCGATGGAATCGTGTGCTCCCAAGGCGGCAGTTTTTGGCTGGACCTGGACTACATAAAGAAGACGATGTCGGGCTGCAAGGAGCATTTCCCCAAAGTGACCTATGCCGTCACCTCCGTTCCATCCTATCCCTGCGGCCACATTGGCTTCGTCATGGGATCTCTGAACAAAGATCAGGAGTTTGTTACTCCTAAACTGGGAAAGTCTGAGATCGATGCCATAGACCTGAGATACTACTCTTCCGAGGTTCATACTGCTGCCTTTGCCCTTCCACGCTGGGTGCAAAAACACTTTTACGATTGACCAAATTGTCAAATTGTTTGTATCTGTTTGTTAAAAATAAATATGACAATAATACAAGTTTCTGTAATTGTTCTTAAATGTGCAGGAACCTCAGGAACACCAGCGAAAACAAAGCTATAAAAGATTTATCTGATATTTATATAATCAGTTTATCTGAAAAGCAGAAGGTGATTAAATTCCTACCCAAATATGTTCGTTAGCTTACCATCCCGAGGTATATCTTGACGTACTTTTCGGTTGAAAATAGAACAAATTGTAATATGTTTATTACGTAATGATATATACAGTTGGCTCTATTTAAATTTTGTATTTGTAAGTGGTTGTTGGGTAAACATAATGAGACTTATTGCAATACTTTACACGACCGAATGTTACTCTTTATATCGCATATATTGCAAAACTTTAGAAGGAAGCGGTTCTTATTTTCAAAACTGACCTTAACTGCTGTTGATTTAACTAAAAATTGATATTCAATTTCAATAACTTAAAAGAAATTATATCATCAATCTGTTAATGACTAATTAAATAGTGTTATAGTTAGGAAACGCAATTGATACATAATTACAAAATTATATGTAAAATATGTACATTCACTTTATATTGGTTTGTTTTCTCACCTATTCTAAAGTTAAATATCATTTCTTGTGTTGGATAGATTTTGGTGTCTAATGTGCGTGTTTATGTGTAATAAATATCATGTAAGTGCATTGCGCTTTTGGTAGCCGAGCTCCAGTTTTCAATAAAATTAATAATTTTCGTTCCAAAATAGGTTAATATTTCACTTGTTTGAAAATAGCGGGTTCAACTTAATATAATTTACGAACGTATACTTCTTTGACTGGGTAATTTCGAGTATAATACAATTCATGCCTAATTCGAGCACAATCATGTCTGCTTTTACAATAACTGTATAGCAGTTGTAATTTACAAATTTTAGGTACCTAATGACAATTGTTAAGGCGTTTTTCCAAAAGAAATACGAGCAGTTAAAAATTAAAAATTAATAATGACGGTTTTGAAAACCAGAGCATGGCTGTCTATAATTTGTTATGCGACTGTTTTGTATAGGGAATTTCATGTTTTCGCGATTACATTCGTTTTTGCGCGCGGTTTTTATATTATCAATATAATAAAATAAGATTAGGGGGTTTTCTACATGAATGGCCAACACATAACACTTCTATGAATATCGTTCATGCTTGCTTCGCTTTACGTTAAAGGGAGGTACTAATTTGTTAACAATTTCTATGTAAGTCCATCTCAAGTTAGTGTTATTTTAGAGTGCCAGATTATTTCGACGACCATTGACCTTATTTACTAAATTGCAGATTTTTAAGGCTGGTCCTAGCTTTAGGCCCATGTACTTCATCATCATCTCTGAATTTAGCAATAATAAAGCTTTACCATCGATTTCCTAAAAAACGAATATTAATAAGTCGATCGTTGCAAAATGATATGGGCTATTCTTTCTACATACATGCTTTCGGAAGAGATCGCCATGAACTGCGAGGGAGTTGTCGTTGCTCTCGATGTACTGGATCACCTCTTCGATGGTCCAGTCGATGGGCTGCGACCGCAGGTGCGAGTTCGCCGAAGCAGACGTGGGTGTGCTCAGGGGTGAGGTAATCGCGGTGTAGCTCGTGGAAGCCGCCGCAGTTGCCGCCGCAGTGGCCGCTGCTCCTGCCGGCGCGGTAGCCGCCTTGGCCGCCGTTACTCCGCCTGCAGCCAGTGCAGTGGACGAGGCTGACTGGCAGCCCGTGAAAGGCGTGGACACGGATGTCGGCAACGAGGCGCTGGACGAGAGCGTCGTCGGGCTCTTGTAGTAGCTGTTCGAGGGCTTAACGTTGACCTGCTCCGGATGAACTTCGGCCACCAGAGGCGCCAGGTATTTGCCAATTGAGCTGGCGTTCGCTGATCCTCCGGCCAGGCTTGTGGTGGAGGATGTTGACGAGCTGCTGCTATGGCTCGTGGAAACGGGCGTAGTCTGGCTCGCGTCCGGGTTTCCATTGGCCACAATGCTGTTGCTGTTTGCGTGGTGCTGGAATCGTACTTTGCGCAGTGCCTGCGTTGTGGAGGACGTCTGGGCAGTTACTCCGTTTGGTTCTGTCTTTATGACCACCTTGGTGCTGGGCTTGCTGGCACTGTTGCTGCTACTGTTGTTGTTGTTGTTGAGACTGTGGCTGTTCTGATGGTTTGAGGGTTCCTTTCCATTGTTCGTCGGTGTTTTCGGCTTGGCCTCCACGGGCGATTTAGCACCAACCTCCTGCTTGATGATCTTCTCAGAGGGTGGCGTCGTTGCAGAGTTCGACTGACGATTTCGCTTGTCGGCGAGCACTGGCGAGGAAGGCGGCGTGGCTGACTGGGTCAGCTGGCGCTTCCGACTGTTGGCGCACTTCTTGCACTCCTCCGTCTCATGGACCAGGGAGATGAGATTCGCACATGCCCGGCATGTAGTGCACAACGTCTCGATAAATTGGGCCAAGCTCTCGTCATCCTTCATCCGCAGCGGAGAGGGGATTTTGACCTTTAAGAAGGGGAAAGTTAAATGTGAGAAGGTGCATAGATAGTAAAATTAATTTGTAATGAAATTTAAATTTATTTATACTGTGGGTTATGAGTAAAATGGTTGTTGAACTCACTGTAAAATTCTTTCCCGCTGCCGTTACTATGTGAACATCCCCTTCCAAGGCGAACAGCAGCTTAGAGAGCTGTTGCGTATCCGTGCTGGCTGCCAGGACCTCCTGCAGACACAGTTTGGCCAGCGTTTGGTACGTGGGCCCTGTCACCATGCATGGCAGCTTTGAGTTGTTGATGAACGGACCTCCCTTGCAGTTCGGATGGAAGTGGGCGGTGGCCGGGGAAGCGGGAACCATGGCCTCCGATTCGGCCACCACGGTGTAGCGGGGACGCGGGCATCGCTGCTTGCTGGAACTGGAGTCCATGCGTGATTTGTGCCCCGGCGGCTGCATGGGGTGACAGCTCCGGGCGCACCAGCCGGCGGGAAAAATGTCACGCGATCGGTAATTGCACCAGTAGTCGAATGCTCCCCGCCAGCCGTCGAATGTCACATGGATCTGATCATCCTTGATGGCATCCACCGTTGCACAGCATATCAGCTGTGGATTCTTCTTGTCGACGGCCTCCAGTTTCTGGCCCACTTTGAATAGGTTCTCCTCCGGCGAAGGCGGCTCCGGCTGGAAGATCTCCTCGGGCGCCACCATGGCATTGTTGAGAATCTTGCACAGATAACCGGGCCAGCTGGAGGCGTTCATGCGGAATCCCAGCGGCGGCTGCAGCATGCCGCCGTTCTTCTCGCAGTGTCCGATGGCATGGATCTCCGTGGAGTCCACCAGCCGCCAAAAGTCATTCTGTGAGTCGCTACCGTCCAGACGCAGCCGCAGTCTGGAGCCCAGCACTCCAACAACGGTGGCAATGCAGGTGGAAGTGACGTTGCGCGGATCCAGTGCCTCCAGCTTCATGCCGATCTTGAAGTCGTTGTTGGGAGGATTTTGAGCCTGTTTGAAACATTCTGCAGGAGCAGCTTCGCTACCCGTTTCCTAAAAACAAAAGCACAAAAGTAGTTAGTTTGCCGAGAGATATTAAATCCCAAGATGACCCACCTCCAGATAGGCATCCCAGTCGAAGACGTGAAAGCTCTCGTATTGGAAGGGACCCGTCGGCGCGGGCGCTCCACTGGCCAGCAACTTGCGCTCGCTCTCCGCCAGACCCTTGCCCGATGCCGAGCCGCCGCTGTGCCTGGTGGAGCAGTTCTTCTTCTGGTGCTTGTTCATGCACATGATCGAGCAGAACTCCTTGTTGGGCGCCCCATCCCGGATGACGTTGTCGCACTGGGTGCACGCCCCCTTGCTGTACGCCTTGCGGAACTCGGCGATGCAGGTCTCCGAGCAGAACTCCTTCTTGCCGGTCTGCGTGGGCAGGACGTACTGCAGCGGCAGCTTGCCCTCGCCGCACCAGGTGCATGTGGCCCGTTTGGCCGGTCTTCCCCGTTGCCGTTGCGTGGATGCAGGCGATGTGGCGGTGGCGCTGGCGGCGGATGCGGATGCGGTTGAGGCGGAGGTGGCATTCGTACTTGCTCCCGCTGCCGCCGAGTTGCTCCCGCTGCTGGTGCTGCTGTCGCGACCCCCCGACATGGCTCACTTGGCTCCGACTCCGGCTCCTTCTCCTGTTGGGGGCGGCTGTCCTAGTTGTCGTCGCACTTGCTCTTTCCCGCCGGCAAGCCCCTTGGCATCTCAGGCGATTAGTTCGATTTCAGCGCACTCTGACTCGTGTGCAGCGGATAGGCGGTCAAATCGCATTGCGGCTGCCCGGACTTCACTTGCCACCACTCGCAAGTCCTTTTTACACTGCCCGCACGTGAAGGATTGCTCTCGATTTGGCCTGGCGAATTTTTGCGGCGTTGAGGTCACGTAATAACAAATTGGTGGCCAAATCGCATCGCAGCACCCAACAAACACAAGCGCGCGGCGCACAAATAGTTCCAGGTTCAACAGAGGTCGGGCTTTCTACTTCAGAAGCTGCGCGAGTCTCATAACGCGGTTTCAATGCGAAATTATCTGGTTGAGAGTCGGTTAAACAGCGATTTTTTACAATTTTTTTACTTTTACGCACCGTTCCGCCATATTTGTTTTTCTAGTGATGGCCTATCGGCTGGACATGCCCACCGATAGTGGCGTACCAGTGACTTGTCACGAACAGTTAAAAGTATTTTATATCGGGAGTTATCGAAATACGCTATCGAGGCAACGGTAGGTTTAAAAAATGTTTCAGAGCTAACTTTACTAAGACAATTATTTTTATACCCGTTACTCGTAGAGTAAAAGGGTATATTGTATTCGTGCAAAAGTATGTAACAGCCAGAAGGAAGCGTTTCCGACCCCATAAAGTATATATATTCTTGATCAGGGTCACTAGCCGAGTCGATATAGACATGTCCGTCTGTCCGTCTGTCCGTCTGTCTGTCTGTCTGTCCGTATGAACGCTGAGATCTCGGAAACTACAAAAGCTAGAAGATTGGCATTTTGCATACAGATTCTTGGAGTTCCTACGCAGCGCAAGTTTATTTCAAAAAGGTCCCACGCCCCTTCTAACGCCCACAATCGCTTATATACGATTTTAAAAATTTAAATATTTCGGAAAAGTAAAAATGCAGTTTGATTTTGTTTATCAATACCTATCGAATCAAATCGGACCATTCGTTAAAAAGTTATGCGTGATCAAAGTGTTATATATCTCCATCTCCCTCGCACTCCCTTTAGCTGAGTAACGGGTATTAGATAGTCGGGACACCAACCCGACTATAGCGTTCTCTCTTGTTATTTTTATTAAGCACTTCACTTCCTCTTTGTGTTTAGAGCTACGTGTTTCAGAAACGCCTCCTCGTTGCGGCAGAAAATGTGCTTTTCACATTTTTCACAATATTTGGTCCTGGAACTTGCAGGAAGCTCAACCACCTTCACAGCCGGACTCTTTATGATGCTCTTCTGCGAGCCGTGTGCTATAATACCCAGGAACGTGTTGGGCCTGTTTTTGTCCGGAAACAGAGAGCACTTTCCGCGCATCCAAGCGGGTAAATAATTAAAACAGTGTCGCGGGCTTTCATTCTTACAATACCGACTCGTTCATGTTTGTGAAGATCATCAAACACACGGTCAAAGGACCTCACCTTTTCCTCTCGTGAGGGAAGAATGTTCACGATGTCCGTTTCAATGGTCGGATACTTCACCAGACTTGAAATGTGACCCCACACTGTCACTCTGGACTCTGGTGTGAACTCCGCCGGGTCTTGCAGCAACAACGACACTTTATCGCAACGGCCTCGTAGGCCGTATACCACAACGTCCGTCCGTTCGGTCCCGCCACTTAGGGTACCGGACCACAGTGGACCCGAACCCAACATGTAGCGGGAGTAGTAGCCGAAGGAGGCGTTAGTAGCCAGACCAGGAGCCGCAGTGGGCGTCGCCATTGGATGGCTGTGGCTGGATTTCGATGTCCCGGGAAGATCATCCAAAAAGGCGTTAGTAGCCAGACCAGGAGCCGCAGTGGGCGTCGCCATTGGATGGCTGTGGCTGGATTTCGATGTCCCGGGAACATCATCCAAAGAGGCGTTAGTAGCCGTGGGCGGAGTTTTATCCAAACCCTTGCCGGGTGTTTTGTAGCTCCTATTTTTTCTGCATTTCCGGCATATCCAATCGCCATCCATCTTTGCGGCCTGTGCCCTGGTAACCCGGACGCAGGTTCCGTGGTACCACTCCTGGCACCTGTCGCAGCAGATCATGAATCGGTTACTGTATGGGCGCCGACAAGTACACCAAAGCCTAGAATAAATAAAAATAAATAGATAATAATACATACATAAATTAATAGAAATGTTTAGAAAAACAGCTCACCTGTTTGGGTCATTTTCATCAACCTCAGATTCCATTCTTGTTTAGATAATTACTTTTAGATAAGATAATTCTAACACAAGAATAATACACAATTTTCAATTGGATTGGAACTAACACAACACACGAATCAAATGAATTAAAGCGCGGCAGGGCAGTAACTTTGTTTTGTTTTGAAGAGATCAATAGGTATTTTGCAACACTACACAAAATAACTGTTCATTGTTCAAGTTCATTGCCATTTGTTTTGTTGTTCAATTCACATAATTTCAATTTTGAAATATCAATTTCATATGGAGGAACCCCAAGTCCAAGTTGTGTTGGAGGAGGTCAACCTTTTCATACAGGAGTTTATGGAGAGGGCGCAATACCAAAATAACTTCAAGGATTTTCGGCAGCTTGACTGCCCCGAGAGAGGTATGTACAGTTTGTCAAGTAATTGTTTGCAAAAGGGAAAATGGCATAGAAATTCGTTTTTAGATGGGAAATGTACAAGCAAATACTAGATTTTTGAATTTTTTTCTTTTGGAATGTTGTTTATTAAACTATTATCTTTCCGATTGCATCAAAACATTTTAATTTTTCACACTAAAACACCCTAAAAAACAAGAAAAACTAAAAAATTGCAAATATTTGGCTGTCAATTAATTGTTTGCAAAATGCAAACAATTATTTGACTTCTAGCTATAGCTTGAAAACGGCTAAAGTTATTGTACTAATTTTTGGTGGGGTCCTCGTGGTGCCTGCCCTGCATTTAAACGACCCGGAATTGACCGTCTAAGGACATTTTTAATTATACTTTTTAAGGATTTTCTTCCAAAAAAACGTTTGCATGGGATTTGTATGGCGCTGGCATTTTTGACGCAGTTTTCTTCCGTTTTGAGCGGTAAAATCGGCAAAATGTGCTGCTATTTTTGGCAATTCCCCTAAAGGAATGTCCAACGAAAAGTTCTGCATCATTATTTTGAAAGAAATGTGCAGGATTCTAACCTTTTTGTATATATTAAAAAAGTGAGGCTCAGATTGCTTACAAAGTGCATGTATACATGGTTCAAAAATTAAGACCATCGTCGTCTTATAAATTTAAAAGCAGAACGTTTTATTACATGCACTTAAAATTGTAAAAACTGTCACGAGCTAGAGACCATAGTGGTCAAACCCCGTTAGCTTTAAGATTTTTATCTTAAATTAGCTAAATTAAGCAAAAAATAAATAAAAAATAAGTCAAATTACCCGCAATTATTAAATAATTGCTTTTGTTAAAGTTACAGTGAACCTATTATTTACAGCGTTCAATTACACAGAAACACAAAATTAAACTTTGTGAAATTTCCACGAACCATTTTAAGTTTTCCATGATATTTGGGTGCTCCTGAGTAAAAGTCCCATACAAAATTATTTTCCATCATATTCATCATCGAATTCAAGACATGGACAATGGTTCACGATCGGGATTATTTTTTGTAGTGCCGTTATGTATTGATAGTAGGTCCTAGCGAAAATAAGAAAGGTAAGTCCAATTATATAGGCCACGTAATTCAAAATGTCGGCAAACATCGGTTTTTTGTAATAATGTGGAAAATAATTTTGTATGGGACTTTTACTCAGGAGCACCCAAACATCATGGAAAACTTGAAATGGTTCCTGGAAATTTTTGGCTGTGTACCTTTGTTATTTCTCTGTTTTAGAGTAAGCACTGTAATTTGTATAACGGTATTACCGTACAGAAATAACCTAATGCCCTCTGCTCATTATGAACGCGTCGCGTTTGCATCCATTTACCGTTGAACGCGACCAAATCCCATACAAAACTTGTAGGTGAGGGGTGGGGAGGGGAGGGTGGAAAATTGTCGCGTTACAGGGCTGGAAAGTGAAATTTGTTGTATTTTCCACCACCATTTACCAGCACTATTGACCAGGGATGGCCGAAAACAGCTGATTGTCAACGAAAAAGCCGGCAAAATGGAAAACGGAACAGGTAATTTGTTTGTTTTTAATTATTTAATAGTTTATAATATAAACTTTATATTAAAGAATTCTCTTCACAGAAAAAAGAAAAATGCTGTGGACAGCAGATGCCACCGAGTTCCTCCTGTATTTGTGGGAGGAGAACATGGACGGACTTCGAGGTGTTCGGAAGAACACCCACATATACCAGGAGATGGCGGATGAGATGGCGAGCTATGGCCCCAATGCTGTGGAAAAAGATATGCTTGATGCAGGGGATCGCCGAGGAGCTCAAAAATTTTAACGAAAACACTAGGGGCTTCCAAGAAAGGGTTCTCAAGCTGTTTGAGCGAAACATGCGGGAGTAGACCATATTTACATACATACATTAATTAATAATGTGTTTTGATTTAAGGTTAAAGGGCTGTGAAATACATGAAGAATACAACATTGCCTTATTAAGTTGTCTGGTCTTGGTTTTCATTAAAATGTACTGCAAGAGCGTGGGATGTGGTGCTTGCTTCCAGCATTTGGGCAATTTGTCCACACATATAAATTAATTGTGTTCAAATGCTGTTCTGAGATTGTATTTATTAGTAGTAAATTATTTAAATCCATTGCTTACTTTAGCTCGCAAATGACAATAGCAGAACAGCTGTTTCAGACGCGTTTGCCAATGGAAACACCTCCCGTCCGCCTATCGCGTTGCCAATCGAAAATACCGAAAAAACCGCATAGTGGAAAAATGCCTTAACTTTTTCCCTTCTCTTTCCAGCAAATGTACTTCTTATGGAAGTTTCGAAATATGGTCGCTGTTGCAGAAACACTTGTGCTCTTAGTTAACAGTTAGCGTACCTAAACTAAGTCAGTAATATAGAATGTCTTTAAAAATAAAACAATTTGAAAATATCTACGCGCTATTCAACACTGGGAATAAAACCAAAAAAACATACCAAATTTGGATGTGCGTCAAATTAGCGTCGGTGACTTAGCAGCGATTGTGGAACGGTGGAATTTGGAACATGGGGCCAATTTTAAATTTTTGATTTTTTCGGCTTCTGGGGGCCAAATTGAACAATATTTAATGCAAAATTGTTTAGAATGAAAATATCTATCGATCTAGATAGGTTGCAAGCCTATCCGACAGCAGAGCTGAACGGATCATCAAGTAAATGCAGCGGAAGGAACACGCGGAGGCAAAGTCGTAAGGAGTCCCGAAGTAGGTTAATAGACAGAATAGCCAGCTTGAGTGCGAAAGGTTAGGGAGAAAGCTATCACTAAAAATAAAAGGAAGATAAATTTGTGAAATTAAACCCCCCAAGCCTTGGTAATAAAAATCAGTGAAGTCTGCGGTGTTACTTTGCGTCGGCCCCGTCTTCGTGTTGCGTTTCCGAGGCTTACTCTGCGCAACGCGGACGACGAGGCTGTACACGCGCTCATTTTCGTCGGTCAAGTTTTGTATTGCGTTTCCGAGGCTTCCTCTACGCAATACGGACGCTTGTCGGACGAGGAAAATTATCCCCGATCGCTCACGCGCACCCATGTGCACCCTCTCGCCCACGATCAAGCCCAGCGAAAAACCCCAGTGCTAAGTTGTGTCGGCACAGTCTGGGGTTACTTGTCCAAGCGATCTACCCTACGTAGATGCGGAGAACCAGGCCACGTGATCTAAAGAACAAAAGTCCCGGCGGCAACTCCCAGTCCCATTTGGTCTCCTGTGTTTCTACAAATTTAACTGTAGAGGACTCTGGCCGGACTGAAGCCTATCCCAGCCTAAGAAAAGTCTTTACAAAATAGATAATAATACATACATAAATTAATAGAAATGTTTAGAAAAACAGCTCACCTGTTTGGGTCATTTTCATCAACCTCAGATTCCATTCTTGTTTAGATAATTACTTTTAGATAAGATAATTCTAACACAAGAATAATACACAATTTTCAATTGGATTGGAACTAACACAACACACGAATCAAATGAATTAAAGCGCGGCGCGGCAGGGCAGTTAAAGCAGTAACTTTGTTTTGTTTTGAAGAGATCAATAGGTATTTTGCAACACTGCCATGGTTCTCTTGTAATCGAATTTTAAAGTTACGTGTTTTGCTATAAAAATAAAGTAGCCTTTTCTATGATTTTGAGTGGTTTGCTATAAAAAACATAAGGGCTTTTCATCCCTTGTCAAAATAATAGGCGTTCACGACTTTTTTCGACTATGTTGGCTCCTGTCAGTCAACAACAGCGATTTCTTCAGACTCACTTTTAAAAGTTGGTCATGGATGGTCACGCGAATTCGTAAGGAATCGCGATCCATCGAGGATATTTAATTCGCGGCTATAAAAACAATTTCACATTTTGGTCGAATTTTTCTGAACGCTTATTATTTTGACAAGGAATGAAAGCCCTATATTTCTTTATGTAAATTCTTAAGAATACCATATTTTGTTGCAATAATCACGAATCTGGCCAGGAAAATGGTCTCCAAAACTTGTAAACCCCTATAAATTTCTCCTTGATAGTCGAAAAATTGTGATTTCGGGTTTTTTAAACCCCTATAAATTTTGAAACCGAAATTTTTTTTAAATCCCTTCCTTGGAGACCGTTTTTTTGACCAAATTCGTAATTATTGCTTCAAAATATATGAAGAACATAAGCTTTCATTTTAGAATTCTTGTATTTAATAAAAAACCGTGAAATTGCTATGATAAAATTTTTCGATTTCTTGAATTTTTTCATATCTGGTATGTTAAAGCAACTTATTAACGGTACTGTGCGCTGTGAATTTTAAATGAGCAGCCTGTGATGTCCTCTCTCATTAAAATTTAAACATTTTGAAAAAATAGAAAATATCATCGATATATCGATATTTTAAATTGATATTTTCAAATATCATTAATGATATTTTTTCAAAAACCAAATATCATCGATACGATATTTTTTAAAAATTCGACAACCCTACTATCGAGGCAACGGTAGGTTTAAAAAATATTACAGTGCTAACTTTAATCTAATAATTTACTCTAACTTTACAATGATTTATTAATTAAATTTTAAATCCCATAATTTGACTATTGCACACGGCCACATAAAACTGCACTAGTTGGCCGCAGGTGATGCAAAAGCAGCGGAAGCCGTAGATGAAAAAGGCAACTTCAGTTTTTCAAATTTCTTTTAAATTTAATTAAATTTAATCAATTAAAATTATAAATACGGCCATAGTTTCTAGTGGCCAAGCTCAGTTAGCTTTAAGATTTTAATATTAAGTTAGCTAAATTAAGGGGGGAGATACATATAGAACTGCAATTTTTTCATGTTTTTCATGATTTTTTTTAACCTATAGGGGATTGTGCTGGGAGTTCGTAACTTGGCATGTTGATTACATTGGTCTTATATAATTTTAACCAATTTTTATTTTTTTTTATCTTTCAAAATGACGGTCGTGGGAATTTTCTTGTCAGGGTATATCAAACAAAAACACCTCTTAACGAGGTAAAAAAAATAGTGACGACCGCACCTTCAACATACAAAAGATCTGATATCATATTTTGTGACGAAAAATAATTTTACATTCGAAAATATAAAAACACTTTCTAAAATTTACTCATTCGGCCCGCTTCAGACAAATTTATAAGATTTTACCCACACGAACATTTTCTATTGTAGCGTGCCGAAAAAGTAAATTTTAGAAAGTGTTTTTATATTTTCGAATGTAAAATTATTTTTCGTCACAAAATATGATATCAGATCTTTTGTATGTTGAAGGTGCGGTCGTCACTATTTTTTACCTCGTTAAGAGGTGTTTTTGTTTGATATCAGAAGTTTTTAAAGAGACAATTTATACCCTGGGTTTAATTTACATTTTAGTATACCTCATACCATGACCAAAAGTCATCCCCATATAACTTAGTTATTAAAAAACTAAAGCACATAGGATTGACCCCTGATCTTAGCTGAACGCCGCCTGATATATTGCAAGCACTGTTGCAAGCCCTACTTGCTGCAACGTGTTTTCATAAAAAAAAGCAGAGGCCATTTTAAAAAAAATTCGATATTTTAAAAACTAAAAATGGCTCCAACTGTTTACAAAAATCGATTGTAACTAACAATATGGCGCATATATTGATTTATAAAAAAAAATTTAAATACAAAATTTTTTAAATTCTTAATTTGTTTTTATTTTTAAGAAAATAAAAACTTATTTTTTTAACATTTTTTTTTTTAAAGAAGAGGTTTTAGAAGAATTAAATCAAAACACATGAAGTCACGCGGATTCATATAACCGGAGATAAAGATTTTCAATGAGAGGGTTCTTTTTCAAATTTGTCAATTTTTGGAAAACTTTAAAAAATTCTAACTAAAAAAATAATTTTTTTTCGGACAAATCCTGATACACGTGATTGCTCATTTTCCGAATAGAACATGTAAAAAAAATTTTCAGGCAAATCAAAAATGTAAAAAATTTTTTTTACCCCAAATCTGTTTGGCTCGTAAATGAACGGCCCTTAGGCAGCATTAATTGTTATGAGCTGGCAAAAGTGGCTATTTTCGTTTCTTAATAACTTTTAAACTCGATTTTTTACAGTAATGTGTTATATACCAAAATTTAAGGAATCTCAAGGGCTATAAAGTTTAAAGTTGTAAGGAAAATCGTTAGAGCCGTTTTTGAGAAAATTAAAAAAAAGTTAAAAAAAAAGTTTAAAAAAATGTTATTTTGTTTATATCTTTTTAACTATTACATTTACACAAATTGCATATAGAAGGCGTTTATAGCATTTAAAAATACCTTTCAAACGAGATGCAGCACAAGTCTGTAGCTTTAGTAGTATAGAAGTTGTTCCACTCTCTGTTGTATACGGACGTGTTTTACATTCGCTCCCACATTTATTCGCTTAGTGTCGAAATTTTCGATTTTTTATATTCCCTAAGTTTTCATTCTCAACTCGGTTGAGCCCGCCGTTTGAATGCAAATTAGTGATTTGTGTTAAAACCATCGTCTTTATAAAGATATTGAAAAATAGTTAACGACGCGAGTGCATTGTGCATTGTTGTTGTTTTTTATTTACATTGTCGTTTTGGCGCTCTCTCGCACTGTTTGTTCTGCTCATCTCCCAATTTCAGTCACCGGCTCTCATTTTCGAGTTAACGGTTCTTTGCTGATTTGGTCTTATCACGCTCTTTCTTTCCTCTTATCGCGCTCTTTCTTTCCTCGGCGCCCTCATAGCCACTCAGCTGTTTGTTGGCACTCATCTAAAGCTTTCTGCTTACATTTCTCTACATTCTACATTCTACATTTTTATCTTACTTTAACTTGTAACAATGTCTGCTTGCTGTGTTGCTGGTTGCCTATTTACTGGCAAAATCACTTCTCGTCAGCCGATTGTTAATTGCTGGTTATGTGAGAACATTGCGCACGCTAAGT
This sequence comes from Drosophila prostipennis, assembly GCA_037075205.1. NCBI lineage: Eukaryota > Metazoa > Arthropoda > Insecta > Diptera > Drosophilidae > Drosophila > Drosophila prostipennis. The sequence goes on from JBAMCJ010000628.1 coordinate 16,399, forward strand.
GTGTTGACTTTGGGCATAGTGCGGCCCAAATTGCGGATCGTACTAGGTCTAATGCCAACCTGGACTGGACGTGCCCTACATGCCTACATATCAAAATTGATATTAGATCTTTTATGAGGCAAATGGAGCTTGAGTTCCAGGCCTTACGTGCTGGATTTACGGACTTATTAAGTAGGTTTAATGTTTTCGACTCAAACTTTAAAGGTCGTATCCTTCTTAATCAAATATCTTTAAATATAAATCGTAATCCTACACTGCCTAATATTTCTCTACATGTTCCAGATCTCTCGAGCAACCTCTCTCTTCCCAGCCCTACTGCAAGCTATATGTCGTGCGATGAGGACGATCCCAATGGGAGCGAATCATCAACGACCGATGTCAGAATGCAATCTCGGCCAGACTCGCTGAACGTAGCTTCGCCTGAGTCTTTAGGGCCTACTAATCGGTCGCCGGCTGTTGCCACTTCGGGGTCCAGCCGCACCTCGTTCTGCCCCTAGATAATACCCTTATACCTCCTCCTGTTCCACTTTCTAGCATGATCCCTAGGATGAACAGTAATAGCCCAGCTCCCTCTCCTCCGGTACCACTCACTCTCATGGTACCTAGGAAGTCTATTTTTGTGTCAAGATTAAATGCAGCACTCACAGTCAACGACGTGATGTATCATATTGTCTCAAAACTCTCCCTTCCCAATCAAAAAGGTGTTGACATCACTAAATTTAATTTTAAACAAATAAGAGATTATTCTTCATTTAAAATTCTTGTTCCGGATGAACTCTTCTCCAAACTTCTTGACCCTAATTTTTGGCCTGCTAATATAATTGTTCATGAATATATAAAAAAAAATAATTCGCTTCCCATCACTTCCTTGTCGGCGCCCAGCTCTGCTTCAAATTCAAAAAACTAAATTTCATAATCCACTATCAAAATGTACGGGGGCTTCTTAGTAAACTCTCAACGCTTTATAAAAACAGCTCAATTTTTGAAGCCAATGTTATTGTATTCACTGAGACCTGGCTTAACCCATCTGTACACGATAGTGAGATTTTGTCAAATAACTTTTTTGTTTATCGGAATGATCGTCATACCCGTCGAGGTGGAGGCGTTCTTATTGGAGTCAAATCCGATTTAACTTCCGAGCTTATTAATATTTCTGGTTCATCAGGTATTGAATTTATTTGTGTAAAATTATCTTTCCCTAAAAATAAAATTTTTTTAACTTGCTCCTATATACCCCCTAACTCCGAATTTAACGTTTATATATTGCACCTGTCCGCCATACAGTCTATCTCCTTGTTGCTTGCTGAAACTGACCAACTCATTGTGCTCGGTGACTTTAATCTTCCCAATATTTCTTGGTTGGAGAGTAATGATTCATTGGCAATGATTACTAGGATGCAACATGACTTTGTTGATGGTCTTGTTGAACTATCCTTGCAGCAAGTTAACTGGATTCCCAATCATATTGGTCGTCTCCTTGACTTAATCTTCGTCTTTGATGGTATCGATGTTGAAGTTAGTCGAATTCCGCCCCTATCTCTACCTGAAGATTGTCATCATCCTACCCTTCAGCTCTGTATAAATGGATTTTTTAATGCTCCCAGAACTACAATAAATGTACATCCTAGTTTGTGTTTTAAAAAGACTGACTATGCCAAACTAGTTGAATCTTTATCGACAATTAATTGGTCCTATCTTGTAGAACTTCCTGTTGATGATGCAGTTGAGTATTTTTATAAAGTCCTTTATCGTCTATTTGATTTACATGTCCCTCTTTCCTCCTTGAAGAATTCGTATAGCTCTCCATGGTTTACTCGTCAACTATCCTATCTAAAAAATAAAAAAAACAGACTTTTTAAACGGTTCAAAATTTCTGGCTCGCTGACGGACTGGGCCAAATATAGTTCTGCTAAGGCGGAATTTGTCCAGCACAATTCTGACTGTTATCAAAATTACCTGTCTCGTTGTAAGCGTGATTTCAAAAGTAATCCTAAACTTTTTTATTCTTTTGTCAATTCTAAGCGGAAATCTAATTGCTTCCCTCATTCTCTTTTTCTTAATAATAATATTGCATCTGATGACGATGAGATTTCCAACCTATTTGCTGATTTTTTTCAATCGACTTATACGGAATGCAATGGTGTTATTGATAATAATTATCCATACCCACTACCTCATCTGAACTCTATCTTCAAACCAGTGATTAATATATCTGATGTTCTTCAGAGTCTTGATACTCTTAAGCTCTCTTTTTCACCGGGTCCTGACAAAATACCAAGTTGTATACTGAGGAATTGTTCGACTTATCTAGCTTTTCCCTTAACATTAATATTTAATTTGTCGCTAAGTCAAGGAAGATTTCCATCCATATGGAAGGAATCGTTTATTGTTCCATTGTTTAAAAAAGGGAACAAGTCCGATATCTCAAATTATCGTGGTATTGCAAAACTCAGTGCAATTCCTAAACTTTTCGAAAAAATTATTACCTGTCAGTTGCAGCATCATTGCCGGTCTATTATTTCTCCGTGTCAACATGGCTTTACTAGACGTCGCTCTACTTCTACAAACCTATTAGAATTTACATCTTTAATTACTAGAGGCTTCCTGACACATCATCAAACTGATGTGATTTATACTGATTTTTCTAAAGCTTTTGATTCTGTGAACCATAAACTTCTTATTTTTAAATTGTCCCGTTTAGGGTTTCCTCCAAACCTACTTGACTGGATACTTTCCTACCTTTCTAATAGAACTCAAATGGTCTGTTTTAACAATAGAATTTCCAAAATAATTAATGTTACTTCTGGAGTGCCACAGGGTAGCCACCTGGGTCCTTTACTCTTTGGCTTAATGATTAATGATCTACCTAATGTTATAAAATCGTCTACCGTATTAATGTATGCTGATGATGTCAAGCTATGTTTGTCCATGTGTTTGCCTAGCTCATTTAATGACCTCCAATTAGATCTTGACTGTTTGTATACGTGGTGCATGATTAATATGTTAAATTTAAACTATTCTAAATGTAACTTTATGACCTTTTATCGTTGTAATCCATCTCTGTTTTCTTATTCTATTGGAAATAACGCCCTTGAACGAATTTTATCAGTTCAGGATCTTGGCGTTTTATTTGATCATAAACTTAGTTTTAAAGACCATATATCTACTATATCTAATAAAGCCAGAAGTCTTCTTGCATTTATGAAACGTTGGTCAAAGGAGTTCGATGATCCGTACACAACAAAGCTTTTGTATGTTTCTCTTGTTCGTCCGTCTATGGAATATTGCTCTTGTATATGGTCTCCTCAAATTAGCTGTTACCAAAATATGTTAGAGTCTGTCCAAAAACAATTCCTTTTATTTGCCCTGAGGGGATTACACTGGGACACAGGTAGTCGACTGCCCTCTTATCTTGCGAGGTTGCGCCTGCTCGACTTACCAACCCTCTACCATCGTAGAAAGTGTCATGGAGTTATGTTCTTACATAAACTTATTAATGGTGATGTCGACTCCCTTTCCTTCTTAGTTCACTTAACTGGAATGTACCCTGTAGAACAGTTCGCCGTTTTCGTCCGTTGTCCCTGCCAATATGTAGATCTAATTATGCCCTGCATGATCCTTTTCGTGTTCTGTGTGACGACTATAATTCACTGTGCCATGTCTTACTGTTTGATACCCCCAATGCTACTAATTATAATAAACTTATGTATTTTCTGTCTTCAAATAATTTATAAATTCTTTATAAGCATGTATTTTAAACTGTCTATTGTTAAATCGTATTTTCTCCATGTCCGCGATTCCGCTTACTTGCCCAAAACAGTTTAGGGCTCCGCGCGTAACAAGCTTTGCTTGGTGTCGTAAGGGCCACTTGTTTGTACTGACCATAGTGCATCAACGTCCAAGAAAAGTTACGGCTTTCCGAATTTTAGCTATTTATAGCTGTTTTCCCGCTAAACTAGCGGGTTTTTCCAAAAGTGGTAGAACAAAAGTTTTTTATATCGATGTGATGAACGTCATATCAAATTTTCAGAACTTAAAAAACATATTTTGGACAAGTGGACAAGTGGACAAACTGACAAACAGAATTAAAATTTCATTTTGGGAAGAAGAAGAAAATCTTATTTTGGCTATAACTTTTGAACGGAGCGTCCGATCTTCTGATATGACCCCTCATATTAAGCGCATTTTCAGTAGCAATACAACTAACGTAGTCCGGGGGGGCAATTATCCCCACCGGCCCCAACAGATCCAAATTTCTAAATTTTCACTTTTACACTTTCACCGCTCTCCCTCCCAAACCAATTGATTTTCTTGAGGTCTTGGTATGCAATCCTTTAAGTTTTAGCAATACCTTTAATTTGGTGTATTACTCATTACGATCGGACTATCACAGCAGATTTTCATTTCTTCGTGTATATATAGTAGTCGCCTTCGCACACTCTCCTGGTGCGCTTCGTCACTACATGGACTGCCGTCCATAGTGATTGAAAAAAAGTAGGCCAGCTGCGGATCGTCCAATTTTTGCCTAACAAAAAATACTTAAATGTACAAATTTCTACATTAAGTAGGTTCAGACAGTGGGCAATTTTATTACAAACATTTCCGTAAAAGCAGCATGATGATCGAAGCATTACTTTTTGAGATACACGATCCGCAGCTGAGGAAAACATGGTTTCGAGAAAAACGCATTTAAAGTAGTCAAATATATCTACTGCACATGGAAGGTGGGTGCAGTCATTTTATATTTATTTTTTCTATATGTATCTCCCCCCTTAAGCAACAAATAAATAAATAAAAGTGCAATTACCCGCAATTATTAAATGATTGTTTTTGTTTAAGTTACAGTGAACCTATTGGAGTAACAGCATTGAATTATTTCTCTGTTTTGGAGTAAGCACAGTACTTTGTATAACGGTATTACCGTACAGAAATAACACAAGTTGAATCAACTTTTTTCCTTCTCTTTCCAGCAAATGTACTTCTTAAGGAAGAAAGAACGGCTGCTGTTGCAGAAACACCTGTGCTCTTGGTTAACAGTTAGCGTACAGTTTTAAACTGAAGTCAGTAATATTAAAATTTCTTTAAAAATAAACATTTGAAAATATCTACGCGTTACTCAACACTGGGAATAATACCGAAAAAACATACCAAATTTGGTATAAACACAGCGCCTCAACCGATAGTATCGACGTCTGCAAGTTTTTTGGTGGAATGCCACCTGGTAACACTGACCGACGCGAAGAAAGAGAGAAAGAACCAAAAAAGTTTGCGGAAAAGTGCAACAATTAATTTCCCCCGCCATCGAGATGCTGCCATGCATATAGTCGATCGCATTCGATTGAAAATGCGCTGCTGCGTATGACGACAGTTTTCCGAGCGAGGTGCATTGCGGGATTTTCATAATTTTCCCTCTTTTTTGCCTTCTTCTTTTGGTCTTCTTCCTCTTTCGCTCGCTTCGCACAACAACAACAATAACGACGACGTTTTTTCAGTGGCGAAAACTGTACGCAAGAGGGGCGCGAAGAGGAGAAAAGTGCAAAGAGAGAAAGAGCAAAAAAAGGAACAAAAAACACACATGTAATTGTAATGTGCAAATGTTTTATGAGTTCTGTTGTTTTTTTCGGCTGCCCCCAGGTAATTGCAGACTGATTTTTCCGCGTGTGCGTGTGCGGGCGGAAAACGCGTGTCCAGGAAAACGCGCGAACCAAAAACGAAACGAGTAACTACCACCCACCCAGCGATCACGCGCCCCCAACCCATTTTAAATGATAATGGTGCGCAGACGTCAACGGCCCGCCAAGGAGTCCGCATCCTCAGCCTCCGGTGGAGCCTCCTCGGGCTCTGGCATTCCGGTCGACCAAACGCTGGCACTAGGGGTGGCGGGAAATCTGCTGGAGGATCAGTATTTTGCCAGCCCCAAGCGGAAAGACTGCCGACTGATGAAGGTCAGCGAAAATGGTCAGCTGCCGGAAGCCACAATGATGGCCCACAAAGGCCATCACAAAGACAACAAAGCGGGTCGCACAATAGGTGAGTGCTTCTGTCGCTTTTGAGGTTAGCTGTGGTGGCTAAATACCCCTTGTTTATCACTCTTGCAGGCGTTCCCTTGGCCACACGCTCGCAAACGCGCACCATTGAGAACTTCTTCAAAGCCAATGCTGCCGTTAAGGATTCCCAAAAGACAATACACACAGAGGACCAGCTTAAGCTGGGCCATCAGGAGCTACAACCAGAGGAGGTGGGGCTAAATGGGCAGCTGAACGCGGAGGATGAGGAGCTGGAGCTGGCAGATCAGCAGCTAAACGAGCACCTGCCCTTTGCGGACGATGAAGATGCCAAGGCGGAGCAAAAAATAATGGATGAGGAGCTGCAGCAGGTCGTGGAGGAACTACTGTTCGATGGCAGCTCCAGAGCCTCCTCAGATTCGCCCTGCTATCAGCACCAAATGGAGGCCATGCAGGAGATCCAAGAGATCCCGGAAATTCCACTCATCAAAGAGATGGCAGAGCCCCATGAAGGACTAGGCTCCCTGGCCGACTTCCAGACACATAGATCTGCGCTGAGGGACAGTCATAGTTCCACGCACAGCAGCAGCACCGATAACATATTCCTCCAGGAGCCCGTGCTCACCCTCGACATAGATCGCACGCCGACGAAAGCCTCCAGTATAAAGATTAATAGGAGTTTTGAGCTGGCCGGAGCCGTGTTCTCATCTCCACCTTCCGTGCTAAATGCCTGCCTTAATGGGCGCTTCAATCAAATAGTAAGCCTCAACGGTCAAAAGGAGCCGCTGGCTGGGCCGAATTTCGATTTGGATCAACATGACAGCAGCTCCTGTGACAGCGGCGTGGCCTGTGGACTCACTGCCAATACCGAATCGCCAGCGGGGCAAGCTCGTCGCAGGAAACCAGCCACACCGCATCGCATTCTGTGCCCCTCGCCCATCAAGACCGGTTTAAAGGTAACCGGAGGGATTTGCAAGGGCGGATCCACGGATCCCTTGTCGCCGCGCAAGTCGCCAAGGAAATTGCCCGCCACCACAGCGGCCGTGGCCGCCTGCAAGTCGCGCCGAAGACTGAACCAGCCAAAGCCACAAGCGCCTTACCAGCCACAACCACAGCTACAGAAACCACCGCCACAACAGCAACAGCAGGATGACATCGTAGTGGTGCTAGATGATGACGATGATGAGGAGGACGAGGACGATGTTCACGCCCTGCTCAAGGCCGCCGAGGAGCGGGAGAACCAGAACAAAGCACCAGCCACAGCCAACAGCAACAAAGCGGGCATTAAAGCTATGCTCAAGCCAGCGCCTGTGAAATCAAAGACCAAAAGCAAGGGGCCAGCGAAGGGACAACCGCCGCTGCCTTTGGCTGCCACCAATGGCAACCGTGAGATGACCGACTTCTTTCCCGTGCGAAGGAGTGTACGCAAGACCAAGACGGCCGTCAAGGAGGAATGGATGCGGGGCCTGGAGCAGGCGGTGCTCGAGGAGCGCTGCGAGGGTCTCCAAGTCCGACACTTCATGGGCAAGGGACGAGGTGTAGTCGCCGAGCGGCCCTTCAAACGGAACGAGTTTGTGGTTGAGTATGTGGGAGATCTCATCTCCATCAACGAGGCCGGCGACCGGGAGAAGCGCTATGCGTTGGATGAGAACGCCGGGTGCTACATGTACTACTTCAAGCACAAGACCCAGCAGTACTGCATCGATGCCACTGTGGACACCGGAAAACTGGGTCGTCTCATTAATCACTCCCGTGCCGGCAACCTGATGACCAAGGTGGTACTCATCAAGCAGCGGCCACATCTCGTCCTGCTGGCGAAAGACGACATTGAGCCGGGCGAAGAACTGACATACGATTACGGGGATCGGTCCAAGGAGTCGCTGCTGCATCATCCCTGGCTGGCCTTCTGAGGAAGAGCCCTCCAGGAGCTCGCAAAAGGGGATGCGGATCAGCCTTAAAACGAAGACTATTTACCATGTTCGAGGCAGAGAATCTTTAAACTAAGACCGGGGGCTAAACTGGTTTTTGGCTCTAGGGATTCTTTATTAGCTTTTATACGTAGATTGCCTCGCCTTGAACCAAGCAAAATTGTTTTCAGACCTGTTCCCATTATGATAAGTTGCCGGAATTATATTTAATTAATAAATTCCGTTAACAAAAATATATCAAGATCGCAATAAGTTATATTTTTGGTAAGACCAATTCAATCAATCCAAATTCCGGCAATTTAAATCAGAATGGAACACAGAACAGGGTTATTTGAGACTTGTTCAGGGCATCCCCGAACTTAGATTTTATTTGAGGAAAAGTATGTAAACTGTTAGTTCAAAATATCATAACGGATAGTGACACCCACAAACCCCTCACCCAAGGTTGGTTCCAGCAAGGTCAGAAAGTAATCAATGTAAATTCTAACAAGTTTGCCTCCGAAATAGGTCTAATATCAATTTTGGTCTTTTCTGTTTTCAAAAGAAGTTACATAACAAGGTGAAATTTCTCTTGGATCAATGAAATTCAAAATTATCTAGTAAGAACAAATCCATCAAAAAGACCTAGACCTTAGAGACTGTAAATTGATATTGGTCCAATGATCCCTAAAGCAAAACGCCTTAAAATTGTGCGATTACGACTCACCCCAAAGATTCTTTATCAGAAGATCGATCCAGCCCTGCCCCCACACACTCATGAGCATATTTTTTTGGATTTGTTAGCGTTTCATTATGTTAGAGCAAGGCTAAAGTTAAGGACAGATAATAATAATAATTAAAAACAACGCGCTTAAGCATTAAGGCATCTTAAGATAATTGAATGAAAATGAAAAACTGTTGACCATTTAGAGAGACGATGATGATTTTCATGAAGATGTTAATGAAGACACACATTCACATTGACAAAAATCGATCGTACACTATTTATATAGATATTTATATTAGATACATGTGTAATTTCTAACTATTACGTACTATTTACTGCCATAGAGCTATACACCTCCTCGCACCTGCCCCAAACCCCTAGGAACTGACACTGCATCGTTGATTTAAATCATAGACACACTCATTAATTCACGAGGCTTCTCCAGGAGAGTAGTGGACTGCTGGACACCTAGTGCTTCAACTTACTGATAATCTCTCTACTCACACGCAGGTTTCAATCACAAACTCACTAGTACACCCATTTTATATATATTTAACGATAGATCGCCTCGACCCCGTCCCAGAAATCCGGCTTTTATAGTTTAGCAAATGAGTTCAAATTTGTTGTGTCCCCCCTTATCCAGATTTCTGTATTTTAATGAATGCTCCAATATTGAAGGATTTTGTTTTTCAAATAGGTTTATTTTAATCTGCGCATATCTTTTAGTTATACAATATGGTAAATATATTTTAATACGTTCTAGTACATAGTTAATTCATTTATTTAAATCAAGCAGCAACCATCTATAATCATGTTCTTGTTTTTACCTTTTTTCATTGACTTGGCAAAATAAAACAAAACAAATGGAAATCTATTTGTAATTTACATTTAAGTCTAAAAAACATATGATTACATCAAACACTTAGTTTTAGTTGATAATTGTTTATAATTTTCAGACACACACGCAACACACAGACACATTCAACTTAAAGTGCGTAACATAAAATAAAATAAATAAATGAAAACACATTAACACGAAAAAACAATAATCAAGAACTGGAGCGGATTGGGTTTCGTTTTCCAGCGACTTTCTGGAGATCATCATGGCAACCAGACACACTCATTTATACTTGGAATGCATGGGAGTTCTTCTATCAACTAACAAATCCTATTACATTTACAACGTTAACTATGTTTGCTTGGTTAGTTCGGTTTTCTTGTTGGTTTAAGTACACAATATAGAAAAATTCGCATCAGGCGGGTTGGGTTTTCATCAATGTGGTGGCCCGCATTCGCTTTGGAGTATTCTTAAGGGAGTTACAAAAAGGGAAGTTTGTGGAATGCATTTCTAGGCTTTTCTGCAGATCAACTGATTATAATCCTCATATTGGTGGAGTTTCTGGCCGATGTAGGGTGCGGATTTTGGGGTCATTAAAGCTACAATCATAATGGAACACTTGCAGTACTTAAGTTTTTATAAAATAAAGCGGATCCGCAAATTTTCTTTAGAAATCACTTGTGATATTCCTGAAATTTGTTTAAATAAATTCCTAATCTTTTGTTTTGGTCATCTAATGTACATTAATCTTAAGCTGGTATATTGATATGACCGAAGTACAGTATTGCATGCTAAGAGATGCATAAGCTTAAATTTAAAAATCTCGCAGGGTTTCAGGAATATCCCATGTATTTTCGAGAATGTCACTGGGTTTTAAATAGAATGTTTACAGTCATAGCCTTAAATGTTTTGAATTCTAAATGAGGTTTTGTATTTTTTAGACCACTGACTATTTTAAAAATCCAGATTTTTCTAATAATAAATCACTTAATCAAAACTTAAGAGAACATGGGGTTCACAATTTATGTTCCGCCATATTTTATAAAAATCTAAAACTTTCCAAATCTCCGATTTCAAGTATACTACAATTTCTTGTTTTCAAAAGTATTGTTTTTGATGCGATTTTTTCATGTCCAAACTAAGTACAACATAAATTTAGAATCAAACTATTGCACGAAATGGATTACCTTTTTAGTATTCTTTCTTTTAAATCCTCATCTACGACTAACACAACAACATGCACGCACAACAACAACAACAATTATGCCAACGATAACGTCAACAACAACGACAACAACATGGAACACAGCTTGCATCAAACTACATGTGTGACGGTTCGGTTTATGGTAAATATCAGACGGATTCATAATACTGACTGGCTCCCACGGGCACGCCCCTTTCTGCCTACGTGAGGATGGTGGCCTCGCCGCCTCCCAGTGGGCGTGGCCCGCCCACATGCTGACGCTGCTGCTGATGGAGCCGCCCACCGGCCACCCTCAGCTTCTTGTGTCATTTCTTGCCACCGAAACTCGGTTTCGGAAGCGTACCCATGAAAGCACCAGCATTAGTGGGCAAAGCCGGTGCCACAAAGCTAAGATCGGGGATCAGTGAGATGCGTGGTGCCACCTTGGCGTTGCCGATTTGAAACTGCTGCCGTTGATGTTGCTGTTGGTAGGTGGCGCCCACGCCCAATCCTCCAGAAACGGGCACCGTCGAAAAGTCATGCATGATGTGTATTTGCTGTGGAATGGCCGGCACATTGTTGTTATTGCTGTTGCTGCTGCTGGGCACCAGATTGCTGTGGGGATGTTGCTGTTGTTGCTGTGCTTGGTACAAGCTCAAGGGATTGTTGTAGAAATTAGCGCTCTGCCAGGCACCGGAATTGAATTGTGGAGCCGGTCGAGCGGGTGGAGTACTGCTCACAAAATCCGACCAATCATCTTCTTTCGGTGCAGGTGGTTTCCTCAGATTGCTGCTTACATTATTATTGTTGTTGGCGACTGAGTGCTGCTGATGTGCCTGCTGAGGATGCTGTTGCTGTTGAGGAACTGGAACAGAGACAAAATCCGACCATTCATCATCCTCTTGAGGCTGAGTTTGAACTGGCGTGGGAGGAGTTGGTTTCTTAGCCACCGAAGCGCTTATTGTGAGTGGTTTGGCTTGCGAGGAGAACAACTCCTCTATTCTGGCCATTTCCTCGGCATTTATGCTGGCCAAGGCATTGTTTCCCCACTCTATAGACGCTGCTGGCTTCTTCGCCAGCGGAATGGCTTGGGGCAACAGGATAGCCGGACTGAGGATCATCTGTTCGCCAAAAGTGGGTGTATCGATTCTCGATCTAGGCGCCGGCATCGATTGAAAGTCACTGAAGTCGTCGTCTTCCGCCTGGGGCGGCAACTCGAAGCTGCTGGCAGCTCCATTGCCGCTCAATTGGCTGGGCGAATCCAGACCAAATGGTGGCTTGTACTCTACATCGCGATACTCCTTCTTGACCACCGTCTCATCGATAATAATGCCCGTGGCCGCCATCTCGTAGTCGAAGTCAATGGGGGCCAGTGTAGTGGTCTTGGCCACCGCCGTATCCGATTTGGAGGGTGTGTATATGTGGGTCTCCTTCAGCGGCACCGAATAGCTGGCCATCGAGCTGCCCACGATCTCCTCCTGAGCTGGCGGTGCGGGCGAAGAAGTGGTCCTCAAATCAAACTGCTCCTGCTCCGCCCGCTGCTGATGCAGCTGCTCACCGCCGTTGAGCTGGTGGGGAGGGCTGTCTGCTGGTAGAGCAGTCGATAGCGTCGCTGCTGCTGGAGCAACAACTGCTGCTGGTGGCGCTGTTGCGGATTCAATATGGTTCGGTTCGGAGCTGGTGATTGCAGCTGGCTGGTAGCTATGGTTCTGTCGCTCTTCGCCGTCGGAATTGCTGGCTGAACCGGAACCGGAGGACCCTTCCCCATGAGACGGGCTAGCCCGCGTTTCAGTTTGGCTCGCCGTTGCTGCGGGGGCGTTTTCCAGTCCTGTGCGGAGGAAAGAAAGCCATTAGTTGGATGTCATTTTGATTGCTGTTAAATATAATTTGATATTTAACTAGTTTAGATTATGATCATCTGTTATGTTGTAGCAACATATTTATTTCATAAACTACAATCGTAATTATCTTTGTTTTAAATTGCATCAAAGTCGGTATTGTTAGTGCTTAGATAAGAAATAATGTTGTTACTAACCATTACTTCATAAATAAAGGTATTTGAGATTATTTGTTTTACAAGTTCTTAGATTCTTTTTTTATCCATCCATCAGATGAGAAAATCTGGGTATTTATGCAAACTCAAAGTTTAGTTAAAATATTATAATATTTTTTAAATCATAAAGAATTTTAATTTATCTACTTTAATTTTAGCTATTTTATTTCAATCAATTTACGAAAAAAATAAAAGCACAATTAGTTTACTTTTTATATCAGGTTATCACATACCTAAATATTATTTTATATTTATTTAGCCAGTTTATATTTTTTATATTTTTCGAACACATCAGATAATAGCTTACTTTAAGAACAATATATGGGTATTAGTATGAACTGTATCTAGCTAAGAAAAATGTGAAAATGAGGGGAATTCTGGAGTGGGTTTCAACTACTTGTGCTTGAACTGAGCTGGCTGAGATTCGGATGCTTTGTGCCAAAGTAACAAGAACCGGGGAACTGTGGATCGGGTGGACAGTATTGGTAGATAGAGAGACAGAGCTGAGAAGTATATAGAGAACCGAAACTGAACGAACCGAAAAAGGAGGAGAAACAACTACAACACACGCACAGAGCCAACGAAACTTACTAAAATCCAGCAAGGCGTCGTGAGCAGTGAGATTTGTGTTAATTGTTATTGTCATTGTTGCAGTATTGTTAGCATGATTGTTGTTAAGATTGTTATTATCGTTATTGTTGTTGTTGCAGATGGTGGCAAAATGTGTGAGTGGTGGAGAGTGGTGCAAATCGATTGTCAAATTGTGATTGTTATGGGTCATCAAATCCATCACAGGTGGTTTATCATCCAGTCGACCGATGGGAGCAGCAACGTCGTTTTCACCATTATCGTTGTTAACGTTGTTGTTATTGGTGTGGGAGTTAGAGGTAACAAGATTTATTTTATCAGCATTAGCCACCACCGTTAGTTGGTCTAGTTGTTCCAATTGTAATGTCTGTACATGTGATTCTAAATACAATTTATCGTAAGGATAAACTTTTTGATTGTTTGTTGAGATAGTTAGAAGAAATGTGGTCACAAGGAAAACAAGGCAAACGAAAAAGAATATATAGAAAGGAGCAGCCAATCGAACGGCAGGCCAATCCGGGAAGCGTGTGTCAATAGGATCGGGAGATAGGCAACGAAAAGCGTATGAAAGTAAAGCGAGCGTTAGGCGATAGGGTGGCAATTTCTCGAGTTACAAAACTTGTGTAGCGGTTAATTTGCGGCAACTAAGTGGAGCAATCTCTCAGAGAGTTGGGGGACACTCACCCTGGTGGCTACTGGGACTGGAAATCACTTCCAAGGTGCTGGCGGTGCCGGTCGATAGAGGTTTCAGCGGCTTCAGGGGATCGAAGCTCAGGTTGGCGGCAAAACGCGGCATCGATGAGTTCCACTTGTCGCCGAAGAGCTGCAAATATTGAGAAGTTAGTATGTTTTATTATACTGCTAGGGATATCGTTTTATAATAATAATCTCAATATATTCTGGACTTTTTATAAAAGTATAAAAACTTACTATATTTCTTGAATCGATTCCTAGCGATCGAACGAGAGCATGCCTCATCTCCGAGCTGCTCCATTGATAATCCAGGGCTTGGGCATGCTCGATGGCGCCAAAATTAAATCGCTGACACTGCGCCAAAGGTCTTCGCTTGTCCATGCTTATGCTGTGCAGCTCCTTTGACTGCGGGAACATCATCTCTAGCACCGGCTTCACTCTTTCATCGATGCTCAGGTGGACAGCAGCTGGCGGCGGCGGCGGAGGTACTGAGGGGGCAACCACTACGGGCTCTGAGAAGTCGCCAAAATCATCGTCATCGTCTTCGCTTTGGCCAGGACTTCCATTCGTGGGAGTGGCAAACTCTTGGAAGTCGTCGAAGCCATCATCTGCTGGTTCCGAAGGAGGTAATTTAATGGACGCCTCCAAAGGAGAAGCTATCTCCGCCTCTAAGGGTTCCGTTTCCGTTGAGGATAGGACTTTTAAGGAAGGTGCCTCAAAGACAGCTTTAAGAGGAGCTGTTGCTGAAGGACTCTTGGTTTCTGGTTCTGCTGCTGAGAAATCCGCAAAGTCACCAAAGTCATCATCCTCTTCGACTTGCTGACATTCCGTCGTAGTTTCTTCTTGTACTAAGTCTTTAGGCGCCGCTTCAAAGTTTGCAAATGTAAATGTATCACTATCCGCTGGTTTACCCCAGTCACTGGTGGTTTCCTCAAGATTTTGTGGAACTGATAAGCCTTTCTCTTGGTTTTCCAAGTGTTGCGCAAAGGTATTTGGAACTTCCTCCTGGTTTTCCAAACCGCTAAAGCCTTCTTCATGTTGCGGAGTATTCTCTTGGGGTATTCTTTTTCCTGAATTCCGATCCTCCTCCGGAAATCCTTCTCCATTTGGTAAGGTGGGTGTGGCCAGCACCTCGATGGCAAAGAAATCCACGGCTCCCTCGCGTATAAATAGTTCTTTGGGCTTCTTTGGCGAGCACTCCTCGTCGCTGTCGTCGGACACATCCTCCAGCGTGACTTGATGGCTGAGGACATGCGCTTTGGTTGTTTGCATCACGGGCGGAGGCACCTTCGCCTCCGTTTCCGCAACGGGTGAGAGTGTGGAGGCGGCGGATACGCTTTCCGTGGAGTAGAGACTTAGACTGTCCAGCTTCAGGGAGGGCACCTGCTCCTCCAATTCCTCCTCCTCGAGATCCAAGCCCAAGGGTGGCGGCGTGGGCGGTGCTGTTACTCCGAAAACATCGTAATCCATCGCCTGTTTCACTTGGTAATTGAATGCCTCGGCGGTTTGTTTATTTTCCGGCGAGTCCGGGGGCCTTTCTCGAAATTCCCCTACGGGATCTGGTGACGGAGGGGGTTCTGAAAAGTGGGGATTACGTGAGTATCAGATGGGAATACGATTGGAAGTCTAAGCTTACCTTTCGAGCTGCTGACTAATCCAAAATTGGAGTATTCGTCACCTTCGTCCAAGTGGCTTGCGGATGGCAAACCGGAATCGTCGTCTTCCTCGCCGAAATCAATGGGCGGCGGGGTGCTGCAGAGCAGCGGGGGTACATTTACCATATTGCCAGCTGCAAACTCCGCACAACGATCCCCTAAAGTCCACTTCCTGTTTTAAAAAACAAAAAAACAGGGAACGGTTCGATCTTCTATCCCGTTTGCTCCTCTTTATCGGTGTGTGTGTGTGTATGTGTGACGCAGGTGTGGAGGGTATGCGTGTGTGGGTGAGCCACTCAAGGTCTGTGTTGGAATTTTCTTGTTTGCATTTAACACGCGTCAATTTTCATCTGTCCTTGGATTTTGTCAAACTGCCGCCTTCTTGGTGGCTCTAAAAACGTATTGGCCGAATTTGCAAGTCGTGTTCTAGCTGCAATTAGCCATGATTTTTCCGAAAACAATACTTTTTTCCAGGTTGAGTAGTAAGACCGTTTGTTTTTGGCGATGCAACAGTGTTGCGTAACGGTGGGCAGTTTTGATAACGTCAGAAAATTTGAATTAATTTACAAAATAAAACGAATAATTTACAAACTGCTATTGCAGCTTAATAAGACTTAACTTAACATTTATGTATGCATATTAATGTATTCATTTTAAAGCTTGTATGCATTTTGAAGTAGGTTTCCGAAATATGTCAAATATCCTTTGACTGAAGTCTCCATTGTGTAGAAAACAATCGTAGAACATATTTTCGAGCCTATTAAATATTCTTATTACAATTATTTTTTTACTTTTTCAAACCTGCTGGCAACGCCGCTCCTTTACCAGAACTATCGATAGCCGCCTGTCAGTTTTGACAGCTGTTTTAAGGTTATACTGCGCTGCCGTTGCAATCGCTCCACCAATTTGGGTAATTTCGCTTATTTAACACAAAAAGTTGCATAAAACAAAAGGACAAGGGATCTGTATAGTGGAGGGCCTACTGGGGCAGCCGTTTAATGAAGTGAGATGACTAAGATGTACCCTTTTCTTGCAGTTCACGGACGGACAATTACATAACTCGAAGAAGAAACCATGTCGCAGGCTCCCGTTCGCGTTTCCCCGCTGATCAAGTTCGGCAGGTGGTCCTTGCTCCTGGTCGGCATTGCCTATGGTGCCGCCCACCAGAGCCGCCTGTCCAAGAAGGAGGAGAAGGTCCGTGAGATCGAGGGCCAGCAGAAGGCCGTTCGGGATGCGAAGCTCGCCGAGGAGAAGAAGCGCAGCGCGGAGGCCGAGGCCCGTGCTCTGGCCGAGCTTTCAAAGCCCACTCCCAAGCACTAGGATCCTCCAGGATGACACATCCATAGTTCCCTTAGCTTAAAAACAAAGAAAAACAACAACATTTACACTCGAAGTTCGCCTGATGAGGAGAGGAGCCGGAGGAACAGGGAAGCGATAGTGGAGCCTCTATCTATCGATCACTGTCTATCGATCGTTCTTGTGTATTCCTCTGATGCTTGTGCAAAACAAAATGTTCGAAATTAAATGATTGAAACAAAACCATTATGTAAAAACGCTCAAGTGTTTGGTGTTTGTGATTAAGTGGCCTC
Source organism: Drosophila prostipennis (assembly GCA_037075205.1). Classification (NCBI taxonomy): domain Eukaryota; kingdom Metazoa; phylum Arthropoda; class Insecta; order Diptera; family Drosophilidae; genus Drosophila; species Drosophila prostipennis. Next base: position 33,637 of record JBAMCJ010000628.1, read on the forward strand.
TATTGCTAGAAGTAAGGATTAGTGTTTTGCAAATGTGCACATACCAATCTATGATCTGGAACAGTTTAGTAAAAGGAGCAACAGGTCAAAATTTTCAATATAATATTTAAATTAAAATAATAAGGGAAACTGTTTTGAAGATATTCTGAAGTATATTTCATTATCTGCGTCGAAAAGTGAGAGGTAAACATATTTTATCAGCTTAATTAGGCACCATAGAAATATTTGCACCTAGGGAATATTTCTGTTTTTTTTTTGTTTTGAAAATTGCTAGTTTGTCATTAATGAATTGTTTAACCAAGATTCCAAAAGATAATATAATTTAAAAATGTTTGTTTTTAGGGTGAAATAGAGTGCTAAATATATAAATTTCCAATCTCTTAAACTAGCAAGTGCATTGCCAGAAAAAAACATTAGAAGTTTTCGAATTCCTTGACAGCTTTCTCAGGCTGAAATAACTTATTTTAATAGACAAACAGAAGGTGGAGAAAAAAAGAAAAAAAAAAAAAAAATTTTTTTTTAGGGAATTAAATTGCCAAATTATGTCTTGTCTATTAAATAAATTTTGACTAGTTTCCTCTATTGAATGTCCACTGTGGTTGCCAGCTGATTGACCCACTTTCAAATTCGCGCCAACAGCTGATTTCAACCGGCTTTTATTTACCTCCTCGACTCGTTCGCAAATCGTCGCTTAATACTCGGCTGTTTGATCAATAGTCCCACGGAATAGCTCCAATTGCGGAGGTGTTGAGACACCTTCCGTGTTCGCGGGGCCATCATATCACGCAATCCCATCGAGGACATGCCATCGCATCGCGATGACAAACTTTCTGGATCAGTTGCCTAAGCACATCAGGGAAATTGCTGAGCAGGGTAATAGTTTTCGGTTTCCACAACTTAGTTCAAGTGCCAACTAATGTGTCCCGTCCTCCAGTTAATGTCCTCGCTCCGGAGGAGGTGCTGACAACCCCGAAGGTACGATTCCTGGACACTCGCCAACAATCGCTGCACACACTTGTGCGAAAATGCACTCCGGATGATGTAAGGGTGCTCAAGGATGCGGCCGCCAAGTGGCTGGCCGAGATGCCCCAGGCAGGTGAGAAGCCCTGGAGGATATACATATATCCTTCTTATAGCCAGGAACTATAATTCCAAGTTGCTAATTGGTCATTTTCAGGGCTGTCACAGAAATCTCTTAGGTTTTGTATTTTGATCTACTTAAGAACTAGAGCCCTGCAATGGTAAGATTTCTGTGACACCGCCAATTATATTTTTTCTGATTTCCCCTAAATATAAGGACCAAAAGCCATCAGAGGAGTAATGATTCCTTTGGGTAGTAGTGCTATAAACTCCCTATTTTCTTTAATTTTTCGTTTCTAAGATAGTTAGCTGCAAGAAATATGAAAATAAAAAATTCCTATTATCACAGCTGATTCCCTCTTTAAGCCACTGGTGAATGTGAGATGGTCTCGGGTGTCCTTTGGGTGTCCCGCCCTGGATCGATGTACCGGTGGAGGTGTGGTCACTCGGGGAATTACCGAACTTTGTGGAGCTGCCGGCGTGGGCAAGTCCCAGTTGCTCCTCCAGCTATCCTTGAGCGTCCAGCTGCCCACTGAGTTGGGAGGATTAGGCAGGGGTGTGGCCTACATTTGCACAGAGGACGCCTTTCCAGCGAGAAGGTTGCTGCAGATGAGCAAGGCCTGCGAGAAGCGGCATCCCCAGGAGAAGCTCAACTTCCTGGGCAACATCTTCGTGGAACATCATTACGAGACCGTGAGAAAAAAACAATCTTTTAATTTAATTATCAAAATTAAATACGGTCTAGTTTTGCTTATATGGTGTTCTAATTATAATGTGTATTGCCCACAGGAATCCCTCCTCAAATGCATTAGAAATCGCCTACCCCGACTTATGCAGCAACATGCCATTGGCCTCATCATAATCGATTCCGTAGCCGCCTCATTCCGTCTGTACACAGATTTTATAGAGCGGGCCCGGCAGATGCGGCGACTGGCCGATGCCCTGCTTAGCTATGCGGATAAATACAACTGTGCCGTGGTCTGTGTGAATCAGGTGGCCTCCAGCGGTGGTCAGGATGAGGTTCCCTGCCTGGGATTACAGTGGGCACACCTGGGACGCACCCGCCTGCGAGTTTCACGGGTCCCCAAGCAGCATCGTCTGTCAGATCAACTGATCACAGTCCGCAAACTGGAGATCCTTTATTCGCCAGAGACCCCAAATGACTTTGCCGAGTTCCTCATCACCGAAGAGGGCGTTGTGGATGTTCCGGAGCCACCTACTCACCCGCCCACCAGCTAAAATGCGTCGACTGTGATCGATTGAATTTATTCTGTTTATATTGTTTTCGTTTAATTTGTTGAATTTAAAATGTGTAACGGCGGAGCCTTCTGTCAGCCATATTGTAGTTTAATACTCCTATTAAACTTAGCGGAAGTTAAGATTAACGACATCCTTTAAAATTACCTTCACGAACAAATTTATATAAAACATATGATAAATTGTATATAATTACTAGCAGATTCCAATTAGATTTCTTTATAATTTTAAAAAGTTTTAAAATTGGTAAATTATAATTGAATAATAGTAAACCAATTATGATCGAATTTATCTTAGATAAATATGTATATCCTTTGCAATTCCGCTAAATTTAATCAGGAATTTAAACCAGTTTCTAGTTGGTTGCTTTAATTCCTTTTTTGTACAAACACTCAATAAATATGTATCATTCAATTGCAATCTACAGGGTAGCAGAGCTTACAGGCTTACATACAATATAGTTCATAGTTCAAGTAGTAAAATCAATTTTGTAATCGCCTCGTATACATTATCACATGAAATTCTCGAAAGTTCAGATTACAATATGCCATAGTTTACGCGGACATTTAAATGCGACATTTACAAAAGCCTAGACTTAGCGTTTAAGTATATTAAATAAATTAATTACAAGCCTAAAGGTGAACGGATTACGCGACAATTAAATTACAATTAGGTATTACAATTATTGGGCTTTTCATTCTTTTTTGGGGGATGGTTTTCCTCTTTGTGGATGAGCAATATTCGACTTTTTGGCACAAGTTAATTTGACTGTGTGTGTGTGTGATCTCGCTTAGATCTCCCGCATGGCGACATCCTGATCCAGGGAATCGTGTGCCTCCGTGGAGTCCCCATGTTCGCTGGACGACACCTCCTCCTCCTCATCTTCCTCTTCACCCTCTCCTTCTCCCTCCGACGAGGAACTGTCCGCCTTAACCAGCTTTTCCGGTTGCATTTGTTTATTGGCCATGGCCAAGGCAATCGATATTTTGCTGGCCGCCAATTTGCTTTCGAAATCCATTTCCGTTTCCGTTAGCTGGCCATTTTGCAGGGCCGTTTGGAGCCTTAACTGTAGGTCCCGATGCTGCGGCGACTCCTCACGCTTTATATCCAATTTCTCGGTTTGCTCGAGAGGTGCGGCCGGTTCTACGGTCAAGGGTATAGCATGCTGATGCAAACGCTGGTGCAACAACTGATTTTCATTACTATTATTTAGCCGTTTTTCGACTTCAGGCTTCTGATCTCCGGTTGTCTCCAATTCCGCACTTCGATTCGCCTGATTGGCCGATTTTACCGTCTTTTCCAGCAGGGCATTCAATTGTTTTTTAATCTTGGTGGTACTCGGTTTGCCGGGAGATTTTCCCTCGCTGTTACTAACGTTATTATTTAGCGTACTGTTGTTATTGTTATTACTGCCGCGATTTGGAGACTTTGGAGACTTCTTACTCTCCGCAGTGGGTGCAGCATTGCCAACAGTGGGTGAAGTTGCATTCACCGTTTTCTTTTCGGCCGACTCGGCACCCGTTGTTGGTGCTCCTGGCTTGGCATTCGTGGATTTGTGCTCCGCCGCCTCGTTGTTTGTGACGTTCTCCGTCTTTTTCCACTTGGTGCGCCGGTTTTGGAACCAAATCTTCACCTGCAAGTAGAGAAAAGCACAGTTGATCAGTTTACGCGTTTTACAATACTTTTTGTTTTGAGCTGGCAGTGCTTAAGCTTAATTGTAGCTGGCAATGCCTTTGTGCGTGTGTTTGTGTGAGTTTCAAGTCCCAGAATTCGCGCAATTAAAACTAAAATAAAGTGCCTTAAAAGAAGTGTTAGAGCTTAGTTAAAGTTTGCAAAATTCGGTCCGAACTCATTAGTTATGTTTGTATGTTTGCTGAAGGCAAACATTAGAATAATGTTTTAATCTCATTTTTCCTTTTTCATAGTGTGTGTTCGCCAATTTCGTGAATTCTTTTTTTTATTGCCGCGTCATTGTACATAAGTGATGCCGAATTATGTACATATTTACATACATCATTACTACATCATTTTTAAAAAGCTCTGATTGGATCCATCTTTTTAAAGTGTGTTTAGAAAAATTCAATCTGTTTTTGGAAGCTGCGGATGTAAACTTTACATTATAAAGACCTAGGTATGTAGTACATACTATGTACATATGTATATTTTTATTGATAATCTTCTAACATACATAAGTATGTTAAATTTACATTGTAAATTCGCATTTGAAAATTCATTATTAATACAAATTTTAATTTACGTTGGTCTTACATATGTAGATATCTTAATGAAGCTCCTTTTCCAATTAATAGTTCTTACAACCAAATCAATTCTGATGCAATATTTATTGAACAGAAAGTCATTTTCCTAAAGTATTATTCTTGAAGGTAAGTGAATAAAATATATATAATTGTAATATTTTGTAATGCTTAGAAAGAAATATAATTAATTTATCAGGGCAAATCAGGTTCGTTCTTAGAATCTGACCACCCTGGATTATGTCGATATCCTTAAAACTTTTAAGTCAGATCAAGTGAATGAACAAGATTTTCCCTAATAATAGGTGGAAATGGCGCCTAATTTGCTGCGGCCCCAAATGGATGAGTCATAGCCAGTTCATAGCCACATAATTACGAATGTTTATGCCCCATTTGGCCTTATTAGTGGGCGCACAACAAATAACTCGAGAATTGTGTATCCTTCCGGTCGAAATTATTTGAATATACTCGCAACACTTCCGCCCCGTCAGTCAGTCAGTCGGTGCTCATTTTTCCTCAGACTCCAAACGAGAGCAATGATGAAATGACAGGCGCACGTCAAAAGGCAAAAATCGACCCCCTTTCGGTCGCTATTTTCCCCATTTTCCCCCCTTTATTTTCCACCGAGGCCAATGGCGCAACATAAAACATTTGCCTCTCATTTTCCTTTTCATTTTCATTTCCATTTCATCCAGAAATGATGAGCCAGCTAAATAAATGAAAAATCTATTTAAATCGCGCACATAATTAGTATTTCAGCGGCATGTCTGCAGATACACACACTTGGATTCAAATAGAGATTCAAACGTTAAAGATAGATGCCTGCTATATGACATGCTCATTTCGCCGGAGTGGCGGAAAAAATTATGAAATTAACATGAAAACGCCGCACAGATTTCCACCAATCCGAAAAAAACAACAAGTTTTAAAGAGGAAATGGCTCAAGTACATACTGCACAAACAAATCCCGTAAATTTTCGTATTGAAAATCAATTAATTGATTGCTAAATATTTCTGAATTTTCCCCCATACTAGTGCATACTAGAGCAATTCCAATTTTTATGTACCCGTCGATGGATTGATGCCCATGCAAATTGTTTATTTTACGGATGAAGATGGATTATGAGTGAGTTTTCCTCACTATTATTCTGCGGCCCCGTACAATTGGCAATTACTCATCCCGCGTGCCACCCCGAAAATGATCATTAGATCTATTCATACGTTCATAAACAATAAAGCATTTCCCGTGTTTACCTTATCCGCACTCTTAATGGGCAGCCCAAGTGGATTCCTTCCTTTCACCTAAATGGTTTTATTTTTATGGCCTTTTCGGATGCGGGCCAACTCATCATCGTCGTATTTAATTGTTGATTATTTTCAAGTGCTCGCCGCCTGGCCATTGATGATCTAATTGATTCGGGGATTTCGGATTATTAATGTTTCGGGCGCGATGCGATTTGGTAAATATTGCATAAATCTTCTTTAATAATTTATTTTCCCCCCTTAAATTCTTCCGCTTTTGGCTTGAATAGATTGCGTATCGTCAATAAACTGCCTTGTTTGTTATGTTTTGATCTGAGCACTAAACCTCATTAAGGCGAGATGTGGAAATATTTCTAAAAATATCCAGAACTTGTCAAGCGATTCATAGGCAGAGGCCCCTCGCTTTTCTTTCGACCCGCTTATGATTTATTGACATTTAAGAGTGTCTGTGTGAGCGTGTGTGGCAAAAATGACAGAAGCAGAGCGCATAAAAAGCCCAAAAGGCAAACTAGAGGCACAGGGAAAAAATGAAAAAATCGATAGAAATTTCCCAGAAATTTAATTGACTTGTTGGGGAGAATTTTCAAGATTTACTATATTTTTAAGAGGCAAAATATAGTCAATTTAAAACGAATTCGAATGAATATATGATTTAAATAAATCTTATTTTCCTTAAATAATTTTACGCAATTATTTGCTAATTCACGAGTATATTTTATAGGCTAATATAGGTTTTGATTTTTTTTTATATTTTTGAATATTAATTTAAATTTAAATTACATATATTAAAAGTTGTTACATCTTTTCTGACAGTGCAAATGGTATTTGCCACTTAAATAGGTTTATGACAGATGCGTCTCAGCTATTCTGTTGGTCCTACACATGTATTTCAATCAACGCCACAAGATCAGAGAGTCGAACAAATCCTTAAATAGTCGGCCAGTCAGTCTGGTCGCGTTCGCATTTTTCCTTAGCCCATAACCCATGCTGTTAACCTCCCTGCCATTCATAGGCCCCTCATGTCGTTTTCTCTGTCTATGCGTGTGCTTAGTATAATTAATTTTCACATTCGCCGCGCACTTTTCGAAAATAAACGAAAGAAATAATGTCTGGCCCAACAATGAGCAGCCAAATTAGGATGGCCAAGTGTTTTGGGTGTCGGAAAACGGGGGAGGGGAGGGTAGGAAAACGCTACTTAGTAATGGCGGCTGCTGTACATAATTCTCTGGCGTGCCAAGAAAAATTCAACCATTTCCCGAGCTCCCTTTTACAAATAATGTTTTAATGTGTAATTTAGCATATTTTCGTTTGTTTGTTTGCTTTGTGGTGTTGAAAAAATTATGATAATTGCCCATGGGGGCGTGGAATGCGGAATACAGTTGCAGATGATGGAGAAACAGGAAAGGAAAGCCATAACTCACATCAACTGGATACTGCTGAACTAAAATCTCCGTAATTATGCATCCACAAACCCTAAATCAAATGTAAACAAGCTAAATATATATCTGGCAAATGTTGCAAGGTACCTTCAGTTCCCCAAAATCACCCAACAACTGCCACCCCATGTCGATTCTTGCTGTGTAACGAAACACTTTGCTCCGTGCAAATATACGCATTGCATTGCCATTACTAATTAATAACATAATCACTGCATTGCCTGTCATTTCGGATTATGCTCACCCACACATCCGCCCCCCAGAAATTCGAAACATTCCGAAATGTTAACAGAACATATTCGCTTGGCAAACATTTGGGAAAGGCTTCAACTTCCTGCTGTGTTGGCAGTCACTGAATTAGGCAAAAGTCACTGTGATTTCAGGGGTTCAGCTTATGGAACTTAAATTGGGTGTTAAAAATAATTTTTAAAGAATATTTACTTAAGGTATATATTGTTTTAGGTAATAATATAATGAAATAATATATGTTTTTATTTTTCTGATAAACTTAACTTGAAACTAAATTTAATTTTTAAAATATTTTAATTTTCATATTTATTTTTTTTATTGTTATTTTCGACTTGAATACAATTTTAAACTTTTGATTTTGAATATTTATGCTAGCTCAGGGAACACAAAATATTTTAATGACCTTTTAATTCTCGGTCACCGTGCTTTTTCGTTAGCATCTCAGCCATCGAATGCAGGTTTCCTGGGACATACATAGATATGTAAGCATTTGCTTTAAATGCGTTGCTTATTAATTAAGGCTTAAATGCAAGCTGAATCGAAGTTATGTGGCGGCAATAACAACTGAACAATGCCATTATCACCGGATATCCAAACGTCCCCCACACCGAATCCGTATTGTTCTCCGACTTTTGGGGAACTAATGCATCTAATGTTCCAAGGGAGCAGGAGGCGGAATTTATGCAACATCATTATTACACATGCTAAATGCAATCGAGAGACGTTGGTTATTTGGCATGGAATGCCATAAATCCAAATTCGCAATGCAACTGCGTGCAGGGCAAGTCGGGATAGAACTCTGCCAATTAGTACATCGAAATTAATTCAACTTAAACACGAGAAATTTCAGCAGGAAAGATTAGTGACCCCATGCCAAAGAGAACTCATTTGAAGCCATGTGTGAAATTAAAAAATTTAGCGATGAAAATTGGCATTGCAGAGATTGTCCGACTCATCAGGGGATCAAAATGTAATTTCGTACTAGCATATCTAGCGATTCCTTCTAAAATAAAATCCGTTCTGCCACAAATTGAAAGCCAAAGCGTGTGCATAGAAAACCAGAACATAAATCAACAAAATGCAGCGGAAAATAAAGCAAAGAACTAGAAAAGCAATTTAGTTGATGATTTTTCGTATAGCGTCGCTTTCGCATTTCGTTTTTCGTTTATTTTTATTTGTATTTTTAGTTTTTATTTGATTTGCTTTTGCGGTTTTAGAATTTTATGTCAGCTTGGGGTCCAAAGTGGCATAAAGCGGCATAAATTATGCTTATTAGCCAGACAAAAAACAGGTAGTAAAATGAATTTCTCGCTTTTAGTTTTTCCTCCAGCTTTGACAGAAGTTTTTGGCCAACTTCGCCCTCTTGACTTTTAATTGGCTTATTGTGTTGGATTGTCTAAAATGTTTTTGCCCCTCGTTTGTTGCTGCGTTCTTTTCAGTCAGCTTTGACCGCCCACTCAAGTTGGCTGGATTTGTTTTTTCTATTTCCTTTTCTTTTTTTTGGCGACTTTGCATAAAGTGCTCATTAATTACTTACTGGCCGCTCAAAGTTAATTGTTCATATTTTATCAAAAGAAAGAGCTGTCAACTTTTGTTGACTTGTTAATTGGCAAGTGTTTAGTTTTAGCAGGCGCTCGGTAAGAAAAATTAGCAACAAATGAAATTCAGCAACGCCCACAAATAGCCGACGAAAGCGATCGTTGTCTACGCTCCGGCGATCGCACATCCGAAAGCGATAGCTATAGTGGAGCTCGGCGAACGATCGACAGAGACAGGAAGAGCTATCTGAAAGATCTGTCGACGGAGCGGAGCCACGCCCTCTGTTTATTTTGAAACATTTTCACTCGTCGCCAATCGAGGCAGATGCTGCCGGGTTTTTATGTTTCCACAGCCAACTCAACTGGTCCGCCATCAAGATTTATACCCCATGCAAATTCCTTTAACCAGTTTGGTAATAGTTCACAAAAAATAGTAATAGTTAAGATACATACACACAAAAAAATTTGATTGGTAAAATTGACCTATACGGATAGTTACGTAACTATAAAAAATAGTTACGTGTATTTTGCAGGGACCGTAACAGTTATAAGTTTTATTGATAAAACTCGCACTGTAAAACTTATTTCCTGATTTTTATTTTTATTCCTCAAAAATAACAGTTATTTTTTGAGTTTTATTATAAAACTCATGATCATGATGAGCAAAAAAAATTAAAATCATCAATAACGATTATGTGTGAGTTTTATTTTATAAAACTCAAAATAAAACTCAATTCGCATTTGCGGCCATGGTATTAAGAATTTAAATATGGTTTAAATTGGTCCTTCTTCGTTTGGCCATGTAGTTTCAATACATATAATAAAAAAAATTATATTTTAACATTAAGCTGTTTTAAAAATTGATTTAAGGTGAAAAATGGGCCTTTTTGTACAACTTTTTTGTGAAGGCAGGATAAATATTGGTTTTTATGGATCTGATAACTTTCAATTAAGTTGCAAGATCTTTGAAGTTGTTCGCAATACAAAGTTAAGCCGGAAGAATCGGCGAATTTTATTTGATCCGTTCTTTCATAAAAATTATGACGGGAAAATATCATGGTCATAATTGAGAATGCAGCAATACTTCAGTTATGTGACTGTTTTCACCCCTCGCGATGAAGAAATCGCGGATTTCTTGACCTGAAGAATTCGCGGATTATTCGACTTTAACTATATCAGAATCATTGAATCATACCGATTTCTTCAGGTAAGTAATCCGCGAATTCTTCAGGTCAAGAAATCCGCGATTTCTTCATGTCAACTGAATCAATTCGTGAATCATTTGACCTGAAGAATTCATGGATTCTCTTGACCTGAAGAATTCGCGGATTTTTCGACTTTAACAATTCAGAATCATATGAATCATACCGATTTCTTCAGGTAAAGTAATCCGCGAATTCTTTAGGTCAAGAAATCGCGATTTCTTCATGTCAACTGAATCGCAAGTGGTGAATCAATTCGTGAATCATTTGACCTGAAGAATTCATGGATTCTCTTGACCTGAAGAATTCGCGTATTTTTCGACTTTAACAATATCAGAATCATATGAATCATACCGATTTCTTCAGGTAAAGTAATCCGCAATTCTTCAGGTCAAGAAATCGGATATCGGAGGGTGAAAACAGTCACAAACTGAAGATTGCTGCATTCTCAATTATGACCATGATATTTTCCGTATATTTTATGAAAGAACGGATCAAATAAAATTCCGAATTCTTCCGCAACTTTATTGCGAACATTGTTTGGTTTTATTTTTTTTTTTTTTTTTTTTTTTTTATTTTTTTTTTTTTTTTTTTTTTTTTTTTTTTTTTTTTTTTTGGCCCTGGTATTTTGTTTTGGCTTTGGGTGTGTGTCTTTGCTAATTTGTTTGTTGTTGTGGAAGTAACTATTTAATTGGTAGAATTGACAATTTTTGTGGTTGGGGATTGTTTGACAATTATATGGATTAATTTTACCAATTTTTTTTCGTGTGTAGAAAAATGGAAAATTATCGAATCTTTAAAATCCTGAATGACATTTTTTGTTGCAATAATGTTGATTTATACACTAGCAAATGTCTCAGATCGTTTGTTTTAATTTTCAAAAATAGTTGATAATATAAGCAAAAAGAAGTAAAACTAATTAAAAAATCTATTCATAGTTCATAACATTTTCCTGTTAATTCTCGAAAGCTTCAAAACTTCAAGCGTAACTAAATCTGAATTTTACCATAATACCTCTAAACATTTCGGCTAAAATGCTTTGGCGAACAAAACCCTTTTTTGCGGCGGCATCTGGGGAGTATGCGTAACAATTTAATTAAGTTGTGGTGCCGAATAATACTAATAACGGCAAATTGCATTTATTGTTTTGAATTATGCACTCACGCACACACTTTGACACTTTGTGGTGTCCATTGTGCTAGTTTATGCTAGCCACTTTGGGCTACAATTAAATATGAGGGTCGAGCAAATATAATAATAAATATATCAATTTTGAAATATTTATTTATTAATTATCTAAAGAATAAAAGCTGCTGTTTGCATTGCTTAAAACAATTTCAGTTTCATTTAAATCGTTGAAAGCCCACGTGGCGTATGCGTGATATTTGTTTAGCCATTTTGCGGAGAGTGCGTTTGTGTGTATTGAATTATTCATGAATTGATTAAATAATTGCCGACTAATAAAATGTAAATTAGCTTTAATTAGTTAATTAATTAGCCAAAGGCATTCATTACGCAGCTGTGAAAGTGTCGAGTGTGCCTTTATGGATTTATACCGAATGATTTGATGTGTAATTGGATTAAAACTATAATTTATTGAGCTAAAGCGAGAGTTAAGCAGATTTGCCACATGTCGAGATCATTTTCTCGGAATGTCATTAAAACCTTAATGGCCTGATGGCAATTAAATAAATTCTGCTCCACCAACATTTTACTTAAAGCAATAAACAGGCACTTTATTAATAAAGGTCTGCCCTTCTAGTGAGTATTTTTTTCGAAGGCCTTTTAAAAAGTGTATTCAATTTATTTTATTGCCCACCATTGAATACAACTTTTTCAATGTATCAATGTTTGCAAATGACAGAATTATTTGCGAAATGCATTCAGAGATTCTTTTCCATCCTGCAACTGATTGATATCAATGGCAATATTAACAATAATAAAAGGCAAGGGCAATAATCTCCAGCTGAAATGTCCTTGTTTATTTCGCACACACAAAATTTAATTTAACGCAGCATAATTTTTTATCCTTTTCGGTGACACAAACAGGCCCTGAATGTAAATAAGCCCGAAACTCGAACCGCATTGCTCTAGTTGGGTCACCATTATGTGGTGCCCTCAAAGATGAATTGCCATTTGATTTGTTTGTGCTGCTTGTGGCAGCAGTTTAATTTAATTATCGCATTTGTCATTTGGCCAACTGCCAGTGAACGCTGCTTGTTTTCTGGCCCAGAATCACTAGGGCTCTCCACCGGCCATGCGATTGACCATTTTAGCACAGACGAGCAGGCACAGTTACGTAGTTGGCCAAAATCAGAGGTCAAAACTGCATGGTAGCCATCTGCACAGGAGTTGTTTGCGGTTCTTATTGGTGCTTGGTTATATAAATTAACTTTATAATAATATATTAATTTGTTTGATTAGGATTGGTATGCAATACTTTTGTAGTAGTTGAAAAAGGAGTTTCATATTAGAATAAAGTACAATTTGGTGATAAAGAATTATAAAATTAATATGGAAAAATTAAATATTCAAATAGCTTATTTCCTTAATAAAATAAGGTGGTTTTACGTTTAAATTTAAGAAACACTCGCTGAACTTTGGCTATGTGGCAATTCTAACTGCCTATCATACCTTGCTAATACATTAATCTCTTGCCTAAAATCAGGCGATGATTCCACTGCAATCAGATTCAATCCCAAAACTTGTTCGACGAAGAGTAAATCAACATTTAGGTCGCACCTGAGTGGCAATTACATTCGGGTTTATGAGCGAGCGATGGCGAGCATTTAAAATGAAATGCCTAATGCAAATTGTCGAGACAGTTGCAGTGCAGACCGCAAACGAACAGTTTGCCAGCACACGCCCCTATGCTATCAATGCGGCATAATGCCGCACCACCCCCTTAGCCACCCAGTCACCCAACCACCCAGTGCACCACCCAAGGCTCCACATTTTCCTGCACCACCCCTCTTCCTCTCCGTCTCCTTTCCTCTCCTCGCCGGTGGCACTAATATGCAAATGTAATTTGCTGCGTTTGGCGCGTGACGTTCGTTTGGTAATCGCAACACAATTACAATGTTGTCAGTTTGCCCGAGTGTGGGTGAGTGTGTCGCTGTGTGGGTGAGTGTGTGCGCCAGGGGGCGAGGGGAGGAGGGGGTGGTGCAGCGGCTGCAGTTGGGACAGCCGCATCTACGCGTAATTAATTGATTTTTATCTGGCTTAAGGCTATTTTACAGTTTGTTGATGACAGACGATGCAGACACGAGTGCTCCCTGGATGAGGAGCCCAGCATGGAGAGAGATTGCACCACCGCAGTGGTGCCAGTGGCAGCCACCTCTTCCTGCATCCACTTCCATCCCCACCAGTCCAGAGGGCAACCCATATGCGAACCACATTATGGCCGCTGTGGAGTCTATTTAAAGCCACTTTTATGACTCTCACTTTGTATCTGGCTTTTCGTTTGTCTCACTCTCCTATTTTATTCGGGCTTAAATAAAGTGGTAGCTAGAATACATTCTTTATTATTAATTACTTATTTATTTTTTAGGCAAAGAATAAATTGTAAAATATTTAAAAATCGATATGGGCAGTCTAAAGTTTTAACAAAATAATTTCCATTGGAATTTATAGTTATACCCGTTACTCGTAGAGTAAAAGAGTAAGATTTTGTAAAAGTGTAAATGCCACTTTGTTGTGTTTATTAATACCTATCGAAATGTAGAAAAAATTTTTCAAATCGGAAAAAGTTATGAGCAAAAAATGAAACAGCCACTAGATGGAGCTAATAGCTTTGACGCGTGTATATATTCATCTCTCTTCCACTCCCTTTAGCTGAGTAATGGGTATCTAATAGACGAAGTACTCGACTATAGCGTTCTTTCTTGTTTTACTTTAAATGAAGAACAAAAAGCCAATATTAAGCAATAACAAGAACTCGTTAACTTGTTAAGCAATTTTCTAATAAAATCGAAAAACCCCGATCCGATTAAACAACCTATAATTATAATTATAAGTTTTCAACTGCAATCGAACAGGCTGGCGTAATTGCCAGGAGGAGTTGGTAATTTGATTCCAATTAACGTAAATCTCTCGCTGCAAAACTTGATCCAGTGTGAGCGGTCGGTCGATGGGAAAATTGGCAAGTGCCAATGCAAATGGCCAAGAGGCTTAATGTCCGGCCACAGCAGGATGCCCATACACACGCACACACACACACTCGCTCGCCGAGACCCGTGTCCTGCAGTTAATTTGCTGATATTATTGCTGTGATTAACACATACATGTTTATGTGCCCTGACCGTGTTTTATATATAAACACAGGGTGTGGGTGGGAAATCTGTGCGCTGCACTTGAATTGACGTCGGTTTCTCACGCACACACTCACGCACACACGCAGACGTGTCCTTTGCCAGGATGATAAATGACTGGACCGAGCTTATAATATTAATAACATAGACAAAACACTTGAACATGTCGACATGCATAACATTTTGGCTCGCACAGACAGTCGGGTATCAAACAAATGGCACTGAACTAAATTTTGGTAATATTTTAGGTAATTTGAGCCGGATTTGCGGTGCAACAAATGTCTTTTTAGTCCTGAAAGGATCGAAAATTATTTAATATTTTCCAGTGTACACACACATTGCAGGGTCCTTAGTGTTTATATGTGTATATCAACTTGTAATTAATTGACTTGATGGAGAATGTAATTTAATTAAGCAAGCATTTCGATGTGACTCCGCCGCCATATCCTTGTTGTTGCCATGGCCAATTTGCCTGGCTTCCATCTACATCTATATACATTCTCCTTCTCCCTTTGCCTCTCTATACGTGTGTGTGTGTGTTTATCCGACTGGGTCTTTTGCCATGGCAGCCAATTAGTCTTATGGCATTTGAGCTCCCACACGGCGTATGCGTAACGTGAGATTATTAATGCAAATCGGGTTTGCATTGACAGGCCCAAGTTTTGACAGCTTTGTAAGGATTGACAAGGACAGGGAACTATCTGTAGGATATGATGTGATAAATATCTCACTAGTTCACTTAATTGTTTTAATGATTTAATAATCATTTTAACAAAGCTGAATAATCCTTCTAATTGCCCTAAGTGCTTAATTCTATGTGATTTAATGAATTCTATTTTTATGAAATCTGTTAAAAAATAAGTTCTCGCTGATACCTATAATTTTATTATTTTGTTATGAATCTCGGGGACATTAACTGATTCGTGGAATCGTTAGCAACCTTCAAATAGATAGATAGGTTATCAAAGGTTATAGTTCTACTATCACTAGTAGACAGCAATCATATTCATTAAAACATAATCATTGAGTACAGCTTAAACAAATGTTATTTAAATTCTGGACTGTCAACTGCAAGTGCAGATAACAAACGACTTAGGCGGTTGCCCGAATATCCTGTTTGGGACAGAAACCGCAAAGGGTTTATGAGCCAAATGTCCGATTCTTAGTAAAATTTTCAAGTTTTGATTAATTTAACGCCTCTTAAAGAGCAAACACACTGGTAATCATGTGGCTGTGTGTTTGTACATAAATTTTGTTGTTGCTCTTAATTGGCTGACAGCAGTTGGGCCCCGGGCCCATGTCCTTGCTGCAAAGTTAATTTATTCTAATTAGTCAATAAATCTCAATTTATTTCACAATCAGGCCACTGTGTGTGTGCATTTGAGTGTGAGTTTGCTTGTGCTTTAAGGCATTTCTGCTGGCTGCCATGCAAATTGTAAATTTGTCCTGCTTTTCCCCTGAAAACCTACCCGCTCTCCCTACAAAATCACATGTTCGGGCAGCTGCTGCAAGTGCAACAACAACAAAATACAATTCGGCATAATAATTACTGAGGCATTAAGCAGCATCACACCTTGCTTCCTCTTGTTATGCGCTTCAATTAAATTACGATATATTTCATGGCTCCCGGGGACATTTGGGTTGGGTAAATAAATAGCGGATTAAACTAATGCAAACAAGAGGATCGAAAAGTGGACACTTTTAGCAAAATTTCCATATTATGTATTTAATTTAGCTTATTATGATTTTTCTGTCCCTAGCTACAGTTTAAGCCAAAGCAGCGTGAATTGCTATGGTAAAAAAACATCTTTTTTCAAGTTGAAATTATTTAATTTTAAAATATTTTTTCCCAATATCATAACTTTGTTTTTTTGTTCTATTTATTTGGAAAACACTGTAGACTGTACATATCGAAAATCATACCATTTAATATTAATTTTTATTTTTGGATGCGGACTTTTGTGTGCAAATTAGGCAAATTAAATATTATAAGCATACGCACAGAAGCAGACAATGGAATATTTATGGGTAAATATGCGCATTAGATTGGAATTATTGAGTGAGAGGGTTTTAAAAAGTATTTAATTTAATTAAATGGCCACAATTGCGATTGTGCTTTTTGAGCTAGCTTTGACTAGCAAAATATTGTCACATTAAATAAACCGAATAATCCCCTAAAAACATTATGTATGTTAGTGGCAATTTAAAGTGCTAAGCACCGAGGTGAAACCAACATGAAATGTGTAGTTAAATCATTTGTGGAGGCATAGAAAATGTACACATTTTTAAAATTAAAATTATTTATAGAAAAACAGCCATGAACCCCTTATCGATACAAATTCCAAGGTTTAAAAACAAGAAAAATAGAAAGGAATTATATAATTGCTGTAGTAAAGGTTTCTATTTTATTTTTATACCCGTTAGCCTGTCTGTCCGTATGAACGCTGAAATCTCGGAAACTACAAAAGCTAGAAAGTTGGGATTACCAACACGTATTCTTGGGCTTCCTACGCAGCGCAAGTTTATTTCAGCCGAGCGCCACGCCCACTCTAACGCCCACATTCGCCTTAAACGACCTTAATGTGTCTGACGCCGACATCTTTAAATATTTCGGAAAAGTATAAATGCAATTTTGTTGTGTTTATGTATAACTATCAAAATGTAGAAGAAATTTCTTAAATCGGACCAGTCATTAAAAAGTTATGAGCAAATAATGGAATTCAAGCAGTGCAAGCGGTCGCTTTGCTGCATGCATATCTCCGTCTCCCTCGCACTTCCATTAGCTGAGTAACGGGTATCTGATAGTCGGGGTACTCGATGCTTACCTGAGTTTCGGTGACAATCAGGAGTTTAGCCATTTCGGTGCGCTCACTGGCGCTGAGATACTTCTTCTTCTCGAACATCTTCTCCAGCTCGAAGATCTGCCTTCCCGTGAAGGTGGTGCGGGCCTTCTTCTTTCGCCGGGCATCCGTTGATCCCGAATCGGAGTCGTCCTCGGTGCTATTGGTGTTGCTCAGCAGCTGTGGATTGGCATTGCTGCCCGGCGAGCTGTTGTTGTTGTTGTTGCTGTTGCTGGTGGCCATCAACTTGTCCCGCATCAAGCTGTCGCTGCTGCCCGTGGGACTAATGGCCGGCGGTAGAGCCAGCGTTGTCGCAGCGGTGGGCGTCAACTTCTTTTTCTTGGCCGCCGGCTTGCCGGAGCTCTCTGCATTAAAAATAAAGAGAAGAAGAAAGAAACACAACAAAAAACGGTTAGCCATATATGAGTATGCATATTTGTCTTGATCGTGTTTGCCTGACTTTTCTATCGAATCGCAGCTGTTTAACCTCAATTGGGTCTCTTGGCTGTCATTTCATAACCGCTTTTGCAATTAGCCCGTCAAATGTAACAGCAATTGACTGGGCCAACTGCCTTTTGTAATGCATTGTTTCATTCCCCGGCTATATGCTTTCCCCATTCTAGTTCCTTCGCCTTTCGATATGCATTTATTGCCATTTGCCATAAGCTTTTGCTTTTGTTTTCGATTTTTTACTCTTGGACTAAGGGGGTTACTAATCGTATAGAACAGGTCGATAGGGAAAATAAATATCCCCTTATGTTCTTGGAAAATATTTAAGATGATATGTTCATAGAAGATATTTATATTTATTTTATTTTAAGAAATTTAGATTAAAAAAATATTTATCTTATTGGAGGTTTTCTTAAAACATTAATTAATATATTCTTAACATAGAAATGTATATATAATTATTAATATCGACTATATTCGATCAAAATATATACAACACTTTGGGTGGTTCTAAGAGCATTAATAAATAAAATAGCATGAAAGTACTTTTAAAGGCCAAACAACATTATAAGTATAAATAAACTGTTGAAATATGAAAATAAGCCGATCAGTAATAAATAGATAATTTTTTAATAATTAATAATTTATTGATTTTAATAATAAAAATCCCTGAAAGTACTTTTAAATGTGAAAATAAACCGATCAGTAATAAATAGATAATTTTTTAATAGTTAATAATTTAATAATTATACTTTGGTCAGCTCTTCGTTCTTGTCCGTTTTCTGCAGGGCATTCATTGGGCACTTTTATTGGCCAATGGCCGACTTGTAATATCGGGGCGAAAACAAGTGTTAACTGTGCTATAAGTGCCATATGCTTTGGCCGCGGCTTTTGGACTTGACGGGGCCAAAACGTGTCTGGCATGAGTCGATCGCTGGCTGGACGACTTCAATTACCGATGCATAATTGAAATCTAATTGACAGTTAAATGCAAAACGCTCGATATCGATGTGTGTGTGTGTGTGCTTGGTGCTACTGTCGTTTGTCGCATTGCTAATACGCCGCGTGGGCCCCGACGGCCTCATATGCATGGCACTGTGATTAATTAGCCGGGCGGGGCGGGGGGACATCAGTGCCATTGTCGTTGTATTTTCGCTGTCGCCATTGGCAATTGGCAATTTTCACTATCGATAGCGAACACAAGCAACCCCCCCAAGAGAAATGAGAGACGATGTTGGTGGAGTGTAAAGGGCGCCCCAATGGCGCGAAATCAATAAAACTAAATGGCAAAACAAAAGCGGAAAAACAACAAGCTGGCCAAGCGTTAAAAGCCCGCAACTTGTGCAATTAGAGCAACAACAATAAAAACTTTGCACAAATGTTTGTTTATATTTGCTGCTACCCCTGTAGCTCTGTAGCTCTTAACGCCAATTGGCAATTGCCATGTCATTTTCATTAGGCCCAGTCGTCGTCGCCGGGCATTTAAATGTCGTTATGCCAAGTGGGTAAAGGAAAAAAATAAAATTTAGCTTCCACTTGGAGCCAAACTCCGCTTGATTTGACGGCAGTTCCATTTATGGCAGCTGCAAACAAGTAATTAAACGAAAATTAACCGATGACTGTGTCAAACAATCGGATGTCTGGAAGTTCGTCATTCAATCGCTTGTTGTTTTGACCAAGTCTGGTACGTGATTTTAATAACAATAAAAACGGAACACACAACATTGAGCAATTAACGCGCCGAGCGAACGGCGGCAGCAAAATTATTCAAATTGTGTTCTCTACGCCGCTTATTTTGCCCACCGATTGCCATTTTGTATGGTTTTCATTGTTGCTGCGGCAATTGCTAATTGCATTTTCGTATATTTTCGTGCCATTCCGCTGGCCTCTTTCGAATTAAATCATTTTAATGCAGCCAAAGCAAATGCATATTCAAATTGGCAACCATTTTCGATTCGCATATAAAACAAAAATAAAAATAACAAAGCAATGAGCCAAAAGTGCATCTAATTAAATTTTGCACATTTTGTTGACCAATTACAATTTCAATAGTTTATTAATTATCGAAAAAGAACGCGATGATATACAAATGTATATGCAAACAATGTGTGTGCTCTACAATATTTGGCAAGATTTGGGTAATTTAACAAAACAGATATATCAAATCGAAATGCAGAGAAAAATATTTGAAAATGTGGGGCTGATTTGAAGATACATTTTTATTACAAATTCTTTTAAGAATATCTAAAAACAAAATATTAAATGCTTGTAGGAATTAAATTATAAAAAAATAGAGATATCTCACAACTAAATATTTCCTTTGTTGAATTCAAGAAATTTTCAAACCTTAATTAAACAGCAAATGGCATATAAAATGCATAGAAAATTGAGTAGCTGACAGACGAGCCGAAACATAACTGGAGTGTGGTAAATTCTAATGACCTGGCCATTAGCCTAGCCAAAAAAAGGGGCAGCGGCGGTGAGAGGGCCACGAAGATACCGATGGGCATCATTTAAGTTGGCAAAACACGCATACGCCGCGTTGCCCGCCGCACGCTTCGCTGAAGCGTGTTGAGAGCTCAGCGCTCCGCTCAATTGGCAGGCTCGTCGAGCGTTGCCACATGGCATACACATCCTACCTATGCGCGGCGCCAATACGCAAGAGATGGGAAAGAGATCACTTTAAAAATAGAAACACTTTCAAAAATGTTACCAAAATGTATTATACATTTTAATGTTTAGAAAACTCAACAACTTTTAACTCGGAATTTACAAAATTAAAGCTAATTCGGAGGTTTTCCATTTTTAAATAAATTAATGAATTTCTTTCTACACCCAAAATAAACTTGTTATGATGAGACGATGAGACATTTGATTTTATCTGGTATCAATTTTGACTTGATATGCGGCATCTCAATTTGATAAGCCCGAAATGTAAACATGTTCTAAGTAGGCCAGTACGAATTTTGAATGTGACTTTCTCCCTCCCACTCATGTAACTTTAAGCGCTATCTTGTTCTATTTGGAATCTAGAGAATTTATCATTAAAGTCGCCATACTGGTTCTTTCTCTTCCTTTCGAAGTTAGAGAATCTCCGATAGAAAGAAAGCGGCGAAAATATCATTATTTAGTATCAATTTTACCATATTGCATGGTAAAAACCATATGGGTATAAATACCAGAAATTTACCATGCGCATATTGATTTGATCCTTGCCTGATTTTTTGTGTGTACATTTTTTTCTCTGACACTTTAATTTAAACCGGTATTTAGACAGAAATATTTTTTTTGCTGTGCACAAAATATGCCCAATGCTTACCCTTCTTGCTGGCAGACTTGCCGAGGATTTGGCTCTGTTTGCTGGCCGGCATGGGTGAGTTGTTGCTGTCGCGGGACTTTTTGGCCACACACAGATTAAGCGGCTGATCGAGCGGAGTTGCTGCCGCCGCCACAGTTGCTGCGGTGACAGTTGCTGCTGCGGCTGCAGCAGAAGTTGCTCCTGCAATCGCGCCGCTGTCTTCCTCGCTGGCCTCGCTCATCGAAATGGAGGAGCTCCTCATGGGCTGCTGATCCTGGTAGGGCTTCAGAATGCTATTCGGTGACTTGGCCGGACCGTGAGGATCGAAGCCGCCCTCTGGGCGATCCTTCTTCACCAGCGATATGCCCAGGATATCGGCTATGGAGTGGGGAGTTGGGCGTGGCGGCAGACGATCATAGACATGCGCGTGCCAATTGGTGGGTGGACCAGGTGTGGTTGTAATGGCAGGTGTGCTGGCTGAACGCCGTTGTTGCGGCTGCTGCTGCTGCTGGACATGTTGCTGCTGCTGCTGTTGCTGCTGCGGATGCACCGAACTTGGCCTGGGAGCCACAGCCGCCTCCAGTTGCTTCTGCAGGAACGTGGTGGGCGGACTATCGGAGATGGGAGTGGCCATGTTGTTGTTGTCGCGCACGCGCAACATATTCACCAGCTTCTCCTTGCTGCTGCCGATCGGACTGACCATGGTCATCGAGGTGGGCGGAATGGTCAGTGGACTGCTGTAGTTGTAGCCGTTGCAGGCCATCTTGTACAGTTCGGATGTGGATTGCTGCTGCTGCTGTTGATGGTGTTGCTGCTGTTGATGGTGTTGCTGCTGCTGCTGGTGCTGTTGCTGATCCTTCACAATGCCATAATTATGCCCCAGGGCACCGCTCGCCATTTCCGCTGCCTCCAGATGCGCGTCGCGTTCAGTTTCGGGCATCATTTAGGCCACGCTGCCTGTTAATACACAGAGGAAAAATGAAAATAAAGTTAGTACACACAAATAGAGATAAAGTGCGAAAGGGAACTAAGATTAGCCCGAACAGCTGCACATTTGTCGTCAACTTGTTAATGGTTTGCCTGCCAACTGGCGCCTGGTAATGTAATTTGTGCCCGCCCTCGACGTGAAGGCCAAAAGGCTTCGTTTACAGCGCACTTTCCACCCCCTCCTGTCCCCCTTCTCCACAACCTCTTACTTAACCTCCTCAGCTGAGACCCGAAAGTAATGCAATAAAATACAGCGTCAGTCCGTTGCCACTTGCTGCCTGTGCCGCAATTTGCACAGCAAAAAATAACTGAGATTATAAAATTCATTTACGGAACAAAATGGGAACTTTGTATTTCATTAATGATTGAAATGCATTACCGTGCCAAAGCTTATAGACTGACAGTAATAGTTTTAGAAAATAGAGCTTAAGATGTTTTAAGATTAAATTAGATATAATTAGACACAAAATAAAAATTGTAAATATAACCAATGTAATAGTAAAAGTGTCAAAAAAATTGTCAATATTACGAATCAAATAGATACTGTCACAACAACAAAATACGCACAAGTACACACACCCAAAGCAAAAACAAAAAACCATAAAATAAAACAATTAACAATAACAAAGTAACTATTTAAATAGTGGGATACCTTTATATAGGTCAATATTATCATTCAAATTTTTTTATTTTAATTAGCAGGTATTTGTTAGATCCGTAAAAATCTAAATTGTTTTACGAACAGAGTGACAAAATTGTGAAATCTGTGACTAAGAAATCATTGGCAAAGCCATAAGGTGATAAGTGCGATAATAGATTGTAGAATATTTATTGTCGTAACAGATGAATCACAAAGAATTAACCCAAAGTATTTCACAATTTTTCACATATTTCCCAAATTGCTTTCTATTATCGATTGACATTTGGGCAGTAATTTCGTTTTCAGTGCAGTTCAACTTATTTAACCCTCCGGCGGGCCTTGGCTTCGGCTTCGGCTGAAATGGGTTGGGTTGAAATGGGTTGAGTCGAGTTGGGTGGGTCAGGCGTAGCCTATTTCCTGGCGCACTGCGTTGTGATTTGCATAACAAAATGTTGCACAATCATTGCGAAAGAGAGAAAGAGTGAGTGAGACCGATGGAGACGGAGATAGAGCGAGAGCGAGAGGAAGGATCCAACTAGGCGGCACATACGTTTCCAAGTGCTGAATTCAGGGGGAGGCAAGTGGGCGGTGGGCTGTGGGTGGTGTCGCACAGCCTTGTACATTTGTCATTGTGAGCGTGCGTTTGTGTTTGCAAGTGCTTGCTGAAAATTTATGGCACAACATTTGAGTGTGACACAATTTAACTTAATTCGTTAAGTCAAAAGCGTGTGAAATGTACAAGGGAAATTATTATTTTTAAATTTCAGCAGGTCTATGGAAACTAAGAATAATTTAATTCAGGAAGCTTACTTTTTCTGACGACTAACATAGAAGAAAAAATTTAATATTTTGTTTTGAAATTGTATTTAGTTGGTTTAGATAAGTGCAGCATAACTTTCAATTTTCAATTACAAAATTAATTATGACAGTAAAATTAAACTATATCTTAAAGTCACAGGAGGAAACCAAAATTTGTTAAATGTGTAATTATTATGTAGTATATGTGTAATAGAAATGTAGTAAAACATTTTTAAACGGTGAGGTAAACAAATTAAAAGCTGCGGTTAAGAGATGAATTTAGTCGTAATAAAAAATTATAAGTATACTTATACTATAGTATATTTTTTAATGTATATGTAATTTGTAATATGTAATTTCCAAAATTTATTTGTCATAGATGATTAAGATTGGTTTGAAAATCCCTGACTCTTTTTAAATATTTAATATAAAGAAACTTATAAACTGACTTTTGTTTACATAAGTGTTAAATTTAACTATAGTTACTAACTATTAGTTAGGAATCTAATAATTTTAAAAATGGTACTAAATTGTAGCATCAAAGAAAAGTGTAAATGATTCGTTGAATAATTTGTAAAATTTGTTAGGTAAGTTTAAACATTTGTGTGAACTTTAATCCAAATCAAAATAGTAGCAAGAGATTGAAATTCACTGGGCTAAATTGTATGCAAACAATTTGCAGTTAATTTGTTGGCATTACCAATGCATCGTTATGCGTTGTAACAACTCATTTCTGGCATTCCCAAAAGCAATTTAAATTAATACAAAGTGCACACTCACACACACACACATACTTGGAAAGACTGAGCAGACAGCCACCCATCAACCACCCACTTTTCGCAGTCGCAGTCGGCGTCGCAGTTGGCGTCGCAGTCTAAATGTCAGATTCAAGCAGCTCGCTCAATAAAATGATGCGTGCTTAAATGTTTTTTATTGCCGCTCGGCATCAACAACAACAACAACAACAACAAGAAAAGGAGACACGAAGAAATTTGCCACTCACACACACACTGACCTGACAAATTTCTCTGTCAACATTTAAAAGAGAGAGAGAGAGTTCATAATGTTGCCAGCAACATGTTGCCAAGGCGCCTGGCAAAATCACTTAAAGCGAAATAAAATAAATGGCAAAAAGCAACAACAGCAAAGCCAATTCCAAGCGATGATGATGGGTGGCAGGGAGTGGGAGGTTAGAGAGAGAAAAAGAGAGAGGGGGGGGGGGCAGGAATGTGTTGCTGGCTGATTTGGGGGACATATTCAAGCAGCGGAAGCAGCGCAGGCAAGCGGAAGAAGTTATTTCAATTGCCTTGCCTTCCAGCCCCGAACGCAGAAAAAAGAGAGAGAGAAAGGGAAGGAAAAGGATGGGCAGCAGTGGCAGTACACTGAAAACAAAGTTAACAAATACAAAAAAGGTTTAATTCAATAAAAAGTAACTTAAGGTAAAATTTAGGTAGCAGTTTTTATAGAATGCCCGGAATTTATTATTGAAATTATTGAAATTAATAAAACATTTTTTTAAGACAATACAACTGGTATGTTTCTTTCCTTTAGAGTTAATTTGTCCTATTTATTAACCAGCCCAATTTTTTTTTCTGTGTACCATCCAAAAAGAGTGCCCTGCCCTGTGGGCACGTTCAGTAGCTTAGTTGCCTCCAAGTGTGTGTATTAGTTACCTGGCACGCTTCTGCCAGGACCTCCACTGCTTTACCCCCTCCCCTTTCGCCCCTTCAAAGTGCCCCTCCCCCTTTGATTCCCCCCTCCATCCGCTGCCCTTCAATCGTGCGCTCTGCGGCAGGACCCAAGTGTCGAGTGCCAGGACGAGGGCTAATGGCATTTAAGTTTTGTTAGCTGGACTTGCCACCACGCTGCCAGGGCACATGTGTCAAGTCAGGAGCGGTGGATGTGGATGTGGATGTGGATGTGGATGCGGATGGGAATGTGTGACAGAAAATATATTGGATGGAATGCTAGGGATGCCAGCAAGAGCTAAACTGTACGTCGTAGAAGAGCCATTGTAATCCCGACACTAATGCACCCAAACAAATCTCTTTAAACCTAATCGTTGTGGTATGAATATTTGACTTGTGTACCAGAACTAAGATATAATTCAAATAAGGTAAATAAAAGTAGTCCAAAAGTAGTCACAAGATCAGGAGGATTCACCGGTTCTATAGGTCCCTTAAATTGCTTTAAAACTTAAGGGATTTCAACCCGCTTTCTGAGAATGCGCTCCTGCTGGCCTTGTGTCGCATATGAACGTATATTTCGTTCATCGAAAAGTCTACATTTTTGGTAATTTCGGCAACTTTTTGCCAGCCATATTTGGCCTCGAGGCTTGCGAGATGGTTTTTGGTCCTGTCCATCCATCCGTCTGTCTGTCTTTCTCTGGCTTGCCAGCATTTTGTCTATTTTATTTCATTTTCATTTTATTGCATTGACAACAACGCAGCACACATTCCACAGGAGGATGAGGAGGAGGGTCAGCGGAGTGGGACAGGAGTGGAGGACTTTTTTTCTGTCGTTTTGTTGGAATTTTAACAAGCCACTCTCGAATCATCATCATCAGGGTCTGCTTCATTTGGCCCACGGCAGCTTTCGTCAGAGTCTCTTGGTCGCCCTCATCCGTTTTCCTGCAGTCCACTCAAAAAAAAACGAAAAGTTCCTAAATTGTGTAATTAAAAGATTTCACTTTATTCAATTTAAAAAGCAAGGAAGAAGACTTTTTATATAGTCAATTTACATCCCAAATTCGGCTTATAAAGAATTAGTAAAGTCTGTTTTAAAACAAAAGCTTTTTGACTTAAATACTTACAAAACAATTTAGTGATTAAGAAAAAAATAATTAAAAGAAAATAAAGCACTTTTTGTAAGCTGATAAATATTTAATAACCTTTAATTTAATATTTTATTTATAAATTATTTTTGATGATTGATTAAGATTGTTTAGAATTGGGTTTGGATAGATTGAATATACTTTATAGTCGATGCTATCAACCTTTAAATAGGTATAGGGTTATATAACATGTTTACTTTTATATAAATTGAATATGCTCTAAAATATGATTGATAAAACTGTTTTTAAATTTGTCCTTTTTATCTCAAGTGTCATTGTTGACTCTCCTTCTCCTCCTCGCTTTCGTTTTCGTCCTCGTTCACGTTCGTCATCGTCTTTGCTTTTCAGCCTTTGGCTGGCTTTTCTTCGTCTCTGGGCCGTGTGTTAGTTTTGACGTTAACTGTGCGGCTGACTTTATCCGCCCCGTTTTTTGTATCTTCACGCCCATGACGCCCAGTTGCCTCCCCTTTTCCACCCCCTCCCCGCGCCTGATCGTTATAGCCTTGTCAGCATAATTTAATGCGCTATTCTGTGCTGTTTTTCTGCGTGTGTGTGTGTGTGTGTGTGAGCGAGTGCTGTCAACCTAGCAGCTAAAGTGAGTAATTCGTCATTCATATTTACCCCCTGAAACGATCCCCACCACCCACCACCTTGTCCCATTCCCCACAGACATTTGCTTGTGCGTCATCATTTCTGCTGCCTTGTAAACCTTATAAGCCACGGGTTTTTATAGCCCGCCTTTAAGCAAATAACCATACACTCAGAAAAAAACACCGTGCTAAAATCAAGCAAAATCTGTCTTGATTTAAGAACGATTTCATACTTAAAATTTCAAGAACATTTCGTACTGAAAGTTCTTAATTTGAGCACAATTTGGACTTAAACGCCAATTAAGCACAATTATTCTCAAGCTCGATACAAGAGTACTTAAATTGAGGTTAAAAGTATTTACTTGAAGACTGAATCAAACTTAATTCCAGAACAGAAGACGATACCGAGTCGTTCATGAAATTTTGAAAACATTTGTTCTTAAGACAAGAATTAGTCGTTCTTAAATATAAAAATTCAACCAGAAATAACTAATTCCCAGGATGGTGCAGCTGTTAGAACAATGACATTTTGTAAATAAAGGTACCGACATCAACTCCTCTCCGCAACAAGTCCTCTATTTTTTTTTAAAGTTTTTTTTTTAAATCTGTAAATTTTTTTTATTTTTTACTTTTTAAACCCTTTAATAAATTGTTTAAATATAAATAAATTGAACTTGTACGCTAGCCCTTTCGTCGAGACTTTATGTGCCTTCTTTAGCCCACGTACTTTAAGAAGCGTGCGTGGTCGAGTTAGTTAAGGCGTCTGACTGCAGAGCTGGTGGTCGCGGGTTCAAACCGAGGTCGGGGTAAGAGTTTTCCTAACTATCACATAAATCATTACTAAAAGTTTTTTCTGAATATAAATTGCGTTAAAAATATGTTTACAGGAAAAATAAGTTAAAATATATTAAGTAAAACAATTTAACTAAAAAATTACTTAAATTAAGAATTATGCATTATTAAATTGAGTACAAAAAGTACTTCAATTAAGTACAAAAGTACTGAAATTAAGAATAATCCATTCTTAAATTAATTTTTGATTAAACTTATTTAAACTGGCTATTTTTTTGTATTAAACTTAATTATTTCAAGTATTAATATGTCTAGATTTGAAAATAATTAATTCTTAATTTCAGACAGAAGCGTTCTTAAATCATACTAAAATCAAGTATTTTCTGTCTTGAAAATTCGTTCTTGAAAGCAGTATTTTGTTCTCAAGATTAGATTTTCGTTGCTTGGCTCACTTTTGACACTCAAAATGCTAGATTCAAGCACGAAATACTTGATTT
>JBAMCJ010000634.1:0-52088 GCA_037075205.1 Drosophila prostipennis
CCACCCAACAGATCCAAATTTCTAAATTTTCACTTTTACACTTTCACCGCTCTCCCTCCCAAACCAATTGATTTTCTTGAGGTCTTGGTATGCAATCCTTTAAGTTTTAGCAATACCTTTAATTTGGTGTATTACTCATTACGATCGGACTAACACAGCAGATTTTCATTTCTTCGTGTATATATAGTAGTCGCCTTCGCACACTCTCCTGGTGCGCTTCGTCACTACATGGACTGCCGTCCATAGTGATTTTTTTAAAATCATATAGCAATATCATGTCTAATTTCAACCCGACGCTTATCTCATTTAAATGCCCGCCAATCAATCGATAATCCAAAAACGGCGTACTTGATCGATATATCTCAGCTCGTGCAGAACAGCTGATTCATTCCATCACTATTCCGTTTTGGATCGGATACAAAAATCGGTTAGGTTTTAAAGGTCCAAGGTATCGAAGAAGAAGGTGCGATGTATTCCTGATTATAGACAATAGCAGACTGAAGTACTTGGACATTCAGAAATCTTATACATAAATGGAGTCTATGAAAATATAACTAAGTTCTTCAGAGACATTTAAGTTAACGTATTAGAGAAAATCCAACATGATTTACCAATAGAGAATACACAAGATCATTCGAAAAAGTCAATAGAGAAAACCAAACCTGTTTATCCGAGCAACGAAACTTTAAAGGAAGCATGTGGAAACTTTACTGGTAATAAAGACAGTATAAGACAATTCAGAAAACCCAGGTTAATCCAGCCAGAAACGATTGCTTAAATTACTTGCTCCAACTTAACACAAAAACCTAAAAGGAGGTTGAAGTTCGCCCTGTCGCAGGATCCGTGGGGGCAGACATTGATCACGTGGAACATCCTGATGCCTGTCCTTCTCTAGCCCTAAACGCGATTCTGATCGTGCAACACTACCTACGATAGTCCACCTTCTTCATTTTAATTTATTCGAAAAGTCGAAATATTGTTTCTTTACTTAAAGTATAGCTGGGTGATACATGAAATAATAATAAAAGCATTTAATATTTAAAACATTTGAAATGGAAATGGAAAATTTTTTTTTTATATTACAAATTTAAGAATAATGCTTTTTAATACCTCATTATAAAATGTGTGGTCAGTTTATAAACACTACATTATTTAAATGCGCGCCAATATATTGAACGTGCACAAAAGCTAAACGTTTTGGAACTGTTTTTTGTATGTATTTTCTTCAATAGAACAGCTGATTAGTTTCGCATCTATTCAATAAACTAAGCACCACGTACAAATCTTTAACCGGCTACCAACGTTTATTTGAAATCGTTATTTAATCCTAAGCCTGTTTAAAAAAAATAGGTACACAAATTACATCCAATACTTTTAAAGAGAAGGTACTGTAACTTGAAATCACTGTCCATTCTAATAAATACAAATTGCTGTAAATTTTAGCTGGAACCCATCAACAGATCTTCATCGTATCAAAATATTTTAAAAATAGATTATGTTTATTCAATATCTCCTTCTCGGATCTGCAATTCTTGTTGTGGGAAGCAGCGTGAGTGTAGTGGATTATGAAAGGGCGTCATGGAACTCTAATCAACCGGTCTTTAAGTTGAGAAAGCAAGACTTAAACATACCTGAACAAAGCCTCAGAAGTATTCGTGAAGTTCAAAGTGAATCCGAACGTAACCCTCAACCTACAACCACTGCCCAACCCGATTCCCAATCAGATTCCCAATCCAACTGCCCGTCCGTTCCTGAACCTGAACTCAAACCCAAATCTAAGCTGCACAAGTGGTCAGTATATGACATCCTCATCGTAATCTTCCTGATTCTAGTGGTGCTGTATGTTAGAATGAGCCTTTATAAAAAGGAAGGTGATAACTGCTGCTTCGGGTGCAAGTGGGGGCGAACAACGAACGAAAGGCCCGAAGTCAGGGCCGGAATCCTTAACCAGCAAGAAACCGAAACTTAAGGTTCTGAAATCACATATTTTTATTTAGCTATTAAGTTGCTAACATGATTTCTAACGTATATTTACATGTCAAAAATAAGTATATTTGCTCAATTTAACAACTGTTTAATATACCTTATCATTTAAGTAAATACAAAGCAATAAAATTTGGAAATATTTAATGTAATACTAATAAAATCAACTTGATTACGTAAAGTAATTTGTAAGCCTTGCAGAGTGTATTATATGGATCGCTTTTCGGAAATTCTGAAAACTAATCTATGAACTTGTTCCACCCAGAATATTATCGCTAGGAACATGTGGAGAGAGCTTTACTTTGTTGTCATCATCAAAGCTCTCCGGGGACTTTACATCACCCACTGCCCACTATCAGCAGCTCTACCCGCCGATCCAGCAAACCAGATGATAAGCAAATGATGCTGTTTTCACTGCCGATCGACTTCAGTGCATTATTTGCGGTCTGACGAAGCGCGAGCAAAGTGAAACGCATTTCGGGCTTAGTAGTAATATGCATTTCGTGATATATTTTTTGCTCGGAATTTTCGGCTTGAAGTTTGGCAATGCTCTTTCCGTTTACGATGCCACCGGACGCTTGAATCTCAGTGCTAGTTGTCCGGATTCATTCTGCGAATTGGGTGATCAACTGGTGGCCTACTCAGCGACTCCGGCCCTGGGACTCCGGGAATTGCACCTGACGAACTGCAGCCGCCAGTCCATCACCTGGCTGGTTCTGAACCTAACGCCCGGCCTGCGGACTCTGGTCATCCGGAACTGTGCCTCCTATCACATCAGCAAGGAGAGTCTGCGGCCAGTGGGGAATCTCACCTCTCTCCAGATGCAGCGCACCAGTCTCGGTGTCCTGCGGGATGAGATCTTTTCCACGGTACCCCTGTTGAAGATCCTAGAACTAGGTCAGAACATCATCCACACGGTGCACATAGGCGCCTTCAAGGGCTTAGCCAGACTAAGATTACTGGGCCTGCAGGGCAATGGGATTCAAGAGATCCTAACGGGCACTTTTGTGCCTCTGGTGGAACTAGTGCATCTGGATTTGAGTGGCAATGAGCTTACCACCTTGCCATGCGATATCTTCGATAAGAATAAAAAGTTACAAACTCTGCTGCTAAATGGCAACCAAATGAAGACCTTACTGCCGGAAGTTCTGGGCTCCTTGCCAAATCTTCGACTGGTCGACTTGGGGCATGCCGGTGAATTGGACATTCTGAGGCTGGAACTCAACAATATCGGGAGTTTAATTCTGGAAGGCAGTAGTCTTACCAGTTTAGTCATCAATGGCGGCTTTATTAAATTGAAGGCGGCAAACAATGAGCTGAATCATCTGCAAGTGGGAAACAAAGGAGCTGTAATCGAAATGGATTTGCATGGCAATTTCCTGAGTGGTAATGAAACAGCCGTCTTTCTAAGGGGCATGTGGAATCTCCAGAGACTGGATCTGTCGAAGAATATAATTGAAGCACTGCCGCTACATAGTAGTGGATTGGATGATCCGGATCCCCAGGAGCTGTTCCTCTTGCCCAGTCTAAAGCACCTGAATTTGGCCAACAATCGATTGGTTCGGTTGCCTTCGAACTCGCCAGTCTTATCTTCTCGTCTTAACCACTTGGACTTGTCCCATAATCTCTTGCTTACCCTGGATGTGGAGATTTTGAGAGGTCTGCCGGTTCTGGAATCTCTGTTCGTCGAGGGAAACCGCTTGAGTACCTTCGACTACCAACTCTTCCATCAGCAGCACGAAGATCTCAAGGAGCTGGGTCTGCATGACAATGCCTGGGCTCCTGGTCTATATCGCAAGATGTTTGTCTTCCTCAGCGATCGAGGATTTCACCTGGAGGCGGGCATCCCAAAGGGAGACCGGATAAACAGCAGTCAGGTGGACATCGATTGGCCACCAACTGGTAGTGAAGCGGAGGCCCAGAAATCGGATTTAGCCGGAGTGTCTGGCATTCATCCTTACTGGACTTTAAGGGATATCCTGACTTTTACCACCCTAGTGGTGGTGATGATCATTCTGCTAATGAATCTATACCACATCCTGGAGGAAGAGGGCTGTCTGCGGAGGTTTCGCCATTGGAGAAGGTCCCGGACTTCTGCGGCCAGGAACAGTGGACGACGCCTCGACGAGCAGGACTCCGAAGTATGAGCCTGGTCAACACTTTGGCTTACTAGCTTACCCCTTCTCCGTTTCCCAAAACAGCACAGCTCCAGTGAATAGATGGGACATGTAGCCGAGCTGCTCCGCAAGCCAAATAAACGCCAATTTGATGTCAATTTAGCGCTAGTCTTTTCTCGTTTCCTAGCGTGTTGTGGCTATATCTGTTGCTTCCTTACTTGCTTGAAGGTAACATCTGCTACCCTGTACTTATCATATTGATGGATGGCTGTACTAGACAGAATTCACGAGTATATTAAACAAATTAAAAGCACCTAATTACTTAAAAGGCTATTATAACGGAGAATGGGTTTTGAATTGATTTATTTGATTTTGGAAAAGTTGTCAAAAGGAAATTAATCTTGTCAAATCGATCTTATAAAACGAAATATGTACATAGACTCACTCTGGAATTATATACATTTTTATTTCCAATACCATATTTTATGTTGTGCTAATAAATGTATTTTTAAGACACCAACTTTATATAAAGGGTACAGCCTTTGCCACATCCTCTGCACAGCAAGATCTATATATTTTGCATATGAAATCTTAGCAACGAGTGTATAGAAACAATGTCCAGAACAGGGAGTTAAAGCAGTACACTGAAAACCTTATACAAACCTTATAAAATATAAGGTAAAAATGTCCTTTTTTTTAAAGAATTTAATCAAAAAATGTAATCATAAAAAAAAGTGGTATATGAAAGGTCATGCAATTTTAATCGATTATATTTCCTAGATTATAATTTCTCTCCGTGTAGAGGAGAGCACTCGGGACCAGCCGAACAAGATGCACTTACAAGATTCGAACAAAATACGAATTTAATTCAAAATAATTGCACGGCATGCACAGGAGGACTGCTCTTTGGCTGTGGAGCTGCTGTTGGGCCAAGACCAGTTAGGACTCTGGCTGGAAGTTGGCCAAAAGAAAGGGGGAAGTGAGAGGGGCGGGGGAGGAATAGGTAGACCTGGTTTAACATCGACTTTTCCGCCTTCGTTGCTGGCACTTCATGGCATGTTTCCTTCGGGGCCGTGGATTTGTGGCGTTTGCATTTGCGTAGACCTTGCCACAAGCCTTCAAACATATACATGTAGTATATGCAGGCATTATAAGCCCGACCTGCCCCGCCCCCCGAGGAATCAGGGGTACCTACATATCAACATGTTTTGGGTGGAAATTTCGCCCGTGTTTATGTTTGGGGGTCCTCTCCTCGGTGGATTTTGATAGGGCATCGCAATTTCTGAGAAATTGTATTTTGATTTATTTATAATGTTGCAGCGACATGCACATGCATCGTTGTTGTTGTTGTTGTTACTGTTATTGTTGCATTTTCGATTGTTGTTACTATATATGGCCTGTTGTTGCTGCTATTATACTGGGCATGCGAATCAAATCATTTTGATTAAATTAGAAATATGCAAATTATGTGCAGCTCATTAATTATGCGCCAGCAGATGATTTGGTCAAGTGATAAGGTAGGCTAAGAGAAGAAGACAGAGAGAGGGGGAGAGAGAGAGACAGGGAGTTGGAGCAAGAAAGAGACAGGGGGCTGGGGGAATAGAGAGACAGCATCATCGATTGAGTGCGAGCGAAAACGCATCGCAAATCGCCCGCAAAACGCGCGCAAATCGCTTGGCAATTAAATAACTTCACACCGCGCGCTAAGTGGGCGTGGCCGGGGACGCCCACACACGCCCAAAAATTTCGCATTTGAAATGTAAAGCGCACGCGGCTTTTCTGTGAAAAATATTTCAACGATTTGTAAAAAATCGAAAGGCAATAAATGCATTTTTATCCCTCAATTCTCTGGTTTTAAAAGGGGTGTGAACAGGGGTATATTGGGATTATGGGATTCTGGTTCCACCGAGATAGCAAAGGTACAAGCTAAAAGGGTTAAAGTACAACCAATAAATATTCACAGCTGTGGAAATTAATCACATTGTAATAATAGCTGCTAATGACTTTAAGGTCAATTGATTTTTACCAATCAATGGTATTTAAAGGCCAAAGATATTTCACCCTGGAAAATGTTTCCAAAAAATTTCATTTCAGAAAAGTGATCTTAGAATATTTTTTAAGTTCTCTATTTATCTGCAATAAAATATTGCTTCTTCCTTAGAAATTTTAGATTTTACGAACAACTGTAGATCTCTTTAAAAATGTTTACTAAAATTTCCCAACTTATTTCTGATTAGGTAAAATCATATTTGATGGTGACCCCGATCATTTGCGGTAGCAACTATTCGATCTTACTCCGAGGTGGTAAGCCCACTGATTGCAATTGCCACAAAACATAACGCAAGGGACCCCGGGAAAAGGCATTGCGAACCGATTCCGATTCCGAATCGAGCCAAAGCCAAACCAATCCTGACCACAACAATTTACCAATCGTTCACGCGTCCCAGGGGCCGCCAGATTCTCCCTGCCATTGCGTGTATATCTCCGCACCGCCCCCGACCCGTCACGCCCCTCGGCGACCACCCCCTATATCGATGTGCATTCGGTTTTCTCCCCACTTCTTTTTTCTGTTTTTTTTTTGTTTTTTGGGGTGGGCGTTGCCGCGGAGGCTGTGCAAAGTGTAAATTTATGATCATGCGATTTTTATCGAATGTGAATGTGAAAAAGAGTACAGCGTTTTTTGCACTTTATAAACAACAGCAGCTAAGGGGAAAAAGAGAAGGCCCAAAGTGGACTGGGCCGTCGGCCGAACGCATTATTATTAATACTCGCACGCCGTCTGTCATGTTTTGTATTTAGTCAATTTTTATGTGTGGTTTTATTGAGCGTTTTTTAGCACTTTATGCTGCCAAACCGCGGCCACACCCCCTCTGCCCTCCGCCCCCTCCGTTCCGATTTCGGGCTTAGAGCCAGGTTATGGGTTACAAATTTACGGGCCATGGTCTGCGAAATGGATTGGATTGGATTGGGCTGGCTCTTCTTCCTCTACGCTAAAACCAAAACCAAAGCCGATGCCGATCCATAAATCATGCGCCTTTTGGGGGTCGGCGTTTATCAAATTTTCGCACACTTGGCTCTCGACTGCGCCTGGCTGGAAAATGAGATTTTCCAAAAACCGAACGCCTTTCGGCGGCGACACGCCCAAAGACAAAAGTGCAAGGAAAATCTCCAGATGCTACCCCCAAGCGTTTCCCAACCTTTTGAGCCCGGCACGACAATGACACTACGACCTGGCAGTCAGTCTGTCATCCAGTCAACCAGTCATTCAGCCATCCAGTCAGTCACTCAGTTAGTCATTCATTGGCTCACACGTGGCTAACTAGGGGGTGTGGGACTGGTACAGAGACTGGGGCTCGGCGTTAATGCGATTATTTTGTGCACTTTTGGCAGAGTTAATAAAAATTACTTCCAAGCCAGTGAATGGCATACGTCGTGGAGCACTAAAGACACTTTAATGGCGATAGACAATGACAAACCCAAACCCAGAACCCAGTCGAAAATGAAACCAAAGCAATAATTTTTCATTTTTCCCCCATCAGCAGCGAAATGCGGCACTGAGAAAAGCTTCTATCAATAAAGCAACTGTTTTATTTAGATACGAAGATCCAAAAGAAATGTACCAATTGGCCAAAAAGTGTATCAATTTTTACTTTTTTTGAAGAAATAAATATTCATAACAAAATATTATAACAATAAAGATACTGAGAAATATTGGTAAAATATATTTAAACTTATTTTCAAGAACTTTACTAAACTGAGGTAATGGTTTAATCATTACACTATGCAGCATCAAAAATTTACCTCAATGGATGCTATATTTTTGGATTCGTTACGAATTCCCAAGTTAAACTGCGTTTTCCAAAACGTTCCCCGACGCAAGGATTCTTAGAAAAAGGACCTCAAAGTTCGAAAAATGCTAAAATTGGCCAACTTTCCGGAGCTCTCAGAGGCAAACGAATTCATGGTTTGATTCGATGTTAAAGTTTTTTAAAAGATGCACCCTTTATCTTTCAAACCCCATACTTAGAATATTTTTAGGATTTTTATTAACGGAGAAACAAATTTTAGAAAACATAGTCAAAAAACATAAAAGCATACAGCTGCGGTCAAAATAGTAGTAGTGTTGCCGCCCTGTGTTTTTAAAAGTTTGTTGTTGTCACTTTTCTTATCCAATTAGTCTAATAGTACACTTATAATCAACGCAATATGTCCAGGAGAAAATAAATTACAACAAAAAACCTTTAAAAACACCGGGCGGCAACACTACTACTAATTTGACCGCAGCTGTATGCTTTTATGATTTTTGACTATGTTTTCTAAAATTTGTTTCTCCGTTAATAAAAATCCTAAAATTATTCTAAGTATGGGGTTTGAAAGATAAAGAGTGCATCTTTTAAAAACCTTTAACATCGAATCAAACCATGAATCCGTTTGCCTCAGAGAGCTCCGGAAAGTTGAACAATTTCAGCTTTTTTCGAACTTTGAGGTCCTTTTGCTAAGAATCCTTGCGTCGGGGAACTTTTTGGAAAACGCAGTTTAACTTAGGAATTCGTAACGAATCCAAAAATATATCATCCATCGAGGTAAACTTAAAAAGCAGTAAAAATGCTGCACAGTGTTATTAATCATTCAGTTTAGAAAATGTTTTATAGCACTTCAAAAATGTTTACACAGGGATTCCTTAAAAATAATAACTTGCTGTAATAGATCCCTAGAAATAATCATTTATATTCAAATTTCAGTTTGAGTTGCCAAATTTGTACAAGGACATAAATCAATCTTTTAATACCATTTGGCATAACACCATTTCCCGCGGTGTACGCTTTCATATTTCACACCATGCTTAGGCGCGAATTTGTAGCACTAATCCGGGAAACTGTCGCTGGAGCGCAGTTCCTTCGGTGGCTCATTAACAAGGACCCTGCCAAGGCCCAGCCCCCTCCCCCAACAGAATCAGGATCAGAAGCTGGCTGCGTGATGCCGTTAATCGCATTATTTACAGCAAACAGGATCAGCGGGTTGACTCCGCTCAAAAGTCAAACGGCGCAAAACCCTCCCACGGGGATATCCGTGACATATGTAAAGTGTAAGCTCGCCCAAGGACCAAGGACGAAGGACTGCCGGCAAGGACGAGAGGGTGCTAAAGCGTCCAAAGCGGTAACGCGTGCCGGCGTGCGGTTCGTGTAATGAATATCCGCTTAGCCCTCAGTTAGCCTCGGCCGCTGCTCCTTGGATGCTGCAATTGTATCTGGATTTGGATTTCGGGTGGTGGAAACTGCAGTTTAAAGGAGAGTCCTTGGTGGTGGTGGGTGTGGCCGTTGTGACGGGCGTGTGCGTATGGGAAATTGCCTAACTGACTGCCACAATATGCCCATCCGAGCAGTTTTCCTGCCTCTCCCTTGACAGCCCATCGCCCCGAAGGGCAGTCGCTTTATAAATGAGCAATCAATTCAAACATGGATGGATGGGACAGTGTGAGAAATCAGAGCTTAAAAAAAAAAAAAAAGATTTATTTGAGACTTTTATTTTAAAAATACAAAAGTAATTTTTAAGCATCTTAAATAACAATGTATTTATTTTTATAGAATCAGTTCAAATATAGCATAGTGAAATCTTGCTTAACATTTTCATAAAAATCAAACAAATTGTGAAACCAAATAAAAAAGGTAAAAACTTTTCGGTCGTCCTTGGTTACAAACATTTGGTTCCTTAACAATTGTATTAAAAATACAATATTTCTTTTTGGAATAAAGATATTTCAACTAGTTTTCCTTTTATTATAACATTCATCATATATTAGCTGATCCAACTATATATTCGACCTTGGGGATTTGTCCAATAACAAGGTCCTCACCACAAACATTAAAAAATCATAAATCTCTATCAATTCCCAACTGGCATCATAGTTCCCCCCTCGCCGGATAAACTTTCATAATTCCAACCCTTAATCCCCGGTGGTTTTCCCAAGCCTTTGGCAAGGACATGAGCGCCCGAAATCCCCTACTGTGAGAATTGAGAGCATTAAAAAAAGGTCAAAGGTTACACAGTCATTTCGATCGAGTGCGGAGAACTTTTCACGCGGCTCTTACCGGGAAATGCCATAAAAATAAAAACGTAAGCAGTGAAAAATCTTCGCGCCAGGTAATTAACGCGGGCATAAAACCGATAGAGCGGCGGAGAAATGGCGTGGAGAAAGGAGTAATTAGCTCCTGCTCCACAGATAAACATTCTCCATCTCGTCCAGCGATAAGTGGACGCAGTTCTTATGGCCGCTTAAAGCCTTTCTCGTTGATTTT
The DNA here is from genome assembly GCA_037075205.1 of Drosophila prostipennis. NCBI lineage: Eukaryota > Metazoa > Arthropoda > Insecta > Diptera > Drosophilidae > Drosophila > Drosophila prostipennis. The sequence continues at coordinate 10,397 of JBAMCJ010000634.1, forward strand.
TATTCGATACTCTCCGGCTGCTCGTTTCGTTGGCCATTAAGTGGCCGGCAATCGGACCAGGACAAATAATTTTTATGGGTCCTCAATAAAAACGTAAAGAAGCCACCGATATCGTAGGGAAAATACTCGGAAAAAGCGGAGTTTTTTCACTTTTACGATACCCTAATGAACAGGCTGGCCGTGATAATAATGCAGAGGGAGCAGGGGGTCAAAAGGGCTAAAAGGGTGGGTGAGAGCACCAGTCGCCTTGGCACAGATTAACATATTAAACGAAATCGATAGCGCAGCCGATAAGGATAACGCTGCCAGTTCGGAGGATATTGCGGCCCCGAAGACGCACGTGATGCGCTAATTTTTAGCTTGACACTTGCCCGCAGGATCTCGAGAGGATGGGGTGGTATGGTATATGGAGTATAAATGGTGCGGGGTTGCCAGCGGCGCGTGTGGTCCGCCGGATATGTCAAAAGTGTCGTCGTCGATGGCACGTGACTAGCTTTAAATAAAAAAAAAAAGAAGTATAAGGAAGCCCAGGCAGCAGAAACAAAGCCCAGCCGGGTGGTCCATTGTCCTGGACGGGGGAAAGTAACCTGATCCCCGATGCCGCACAATGCGACGTAATTTGTTTTCTCCAATAAGTAAGTTAGTTAGCCCATAAGGGGGATCAACGAGAGAATTCAACTAAGCCCGAAAACGAAAGCCAATCAGCAATCAAGTGTAATGTGAGTCGACGATTGACAAGTCTCGATAAATACCTGCTGAACCAACACTCAAGATCTATCTGTAATGTTTGGTCCAGCTGCTGACATATCGCAGTTGTAGCATCAGCTTTAGTTTACAACATTTAACACAGAAAGGTTGTTTGTATCGCCTATCAGTTGACATAATAATTATAATAATTATAATAACATCAAAACAAAGCCTGTTTTAGAAGAAAAAATCAATTAATTAAATAGAGGTTGATGAATTATATGAATATTATAAATTAAAGCGAGCTTTTCTTAACCTATAAGTTTAATAGGAACATCATTTTAGGGATTACTTGATAACTAATAACATTAGCACGCTCTTCCTAATCTAAGAAAAAATAGGTAAGCTTTCATAAGTTCATAAGTTTTATATCACATGCAATCCTCTCAATCCCTTGAGCAGCCATAAAAATGAGAAATTATTTTCGCTTATAATAAATATATAATTTAAGTGCAATGTAAAAGTGATTAACGATTAATGGCAGCTGCAGGGGCGTATTTGTTTCTTCCTCTCTGGCTGGAACTTATTTTTTTGTTGTATTTCTCCCAGCCTCCTATCAAATGCAAAGTATGCAGCAGAAAAAAAAACGGCGAACCAAAACCATAACAACTGCAATAACAACTGCCAGCTCATAATGGCCACAAGTGGAGGTTGTTTCTTATTTTTATGTTTTTTTTTGTTGTTTTTGCTTTCTGCTGGCTGGAACTGAAGCAAAAAGGCGCAACCTGATTGGATCTCTCCACTTGCAGCAGCGGCAACGGAAGGAGTCGGTTTTTGAGCCCAACCAAGAGCCATGCCCCATTGGGCCAAAACCCCAGCGAGCAACGGAGAGAGATGCAACGTGATGCTTGTTGGTAATAAAATTGGTGCTTAAACGAATCCACTCACAGCCATTTAGCAATATCAGACATGGCTGTAAAATTAACAGAGCAACACAGCGATCCGCCATGGAGCAACTGGCAACGAGCAACTGGCAACTGGCAACCGGCAACCAGCAACCAGAAACTTGCAACTTGCAACCAGGGAACGGCCTCGAGTTCCGTCCATGCAATTATTTCCCCTCCTCGCTGCAGTTGCAGTTGTTAATGATGCCGCGCTGTAAAATGGCAGACTGGTTCCCCGGCTAACTGCGACCAGCCATTGCGTCTGCAGCATCCAGCATCCAGTATCCAAGTATCCAAGCATCCAACATCCAGGCCCCCAAAAAACACTTAGCAACACCCACTTTTTGGATCACGACCGCAGAATCCGAGGGTGCAGTGTGCAACGCCAGTTCGGAGCTCGAAATTCAAGACACAAGCCTTTTAACCAGCTACAGTGGCATAATATATTTGAAAATATTTGAAAATATTTTGAAAATAATTTGGTTAATAAAAATAGCATATACGTTTTAGTTGATAAGAGATCTATGTTTTCAAAATTTGTGCTTTAAATAATGTTTATGTTTTTATTTTATTATTGAATTTATATATTTTTTTTGTCGAAAATTGTTATACTTTTATATTTTTAAGATTCCAGCAAACACTGTTGATTTTGGAGAAACAAAACTTAGTGATTACCGCCGAACTTCTTCGTTGATGGCAGCAGGAACGAATAAACTGTTGTATTGAGATTTTGGAAATTCTGACAAGCCAAGTGGAGATCGCCGAATGAGTTGGCGTCGAGGGAAGGGTAAACTGGCCACATGATCGACTGTTGCACGATCGCATTAATTTATTAATTTAATGGCAAAAACGTTATGGCCAGAAATCGAGGAGGAGCAGGGAGAAGGGGGCAATTTACCCAGGGGCGCACACACACGGGGCGTTTCTAACAATTTTATGCCAGATGAGCGCCTAAGTGATCGCGATCGCGGCCTTACCCCTCGGGGCCCCCTTTCTCGATTGGGGAAAAAGGACCTGCTTCCCATGCCCATCGCCGTTCAGATTCAAGGCACTGAAAGAAATACAATAATAAAATTTAAAAAAATAAAATATAGATTAAATATATCTGTTAAATATATTTAACGTGTTTTACCAATGTTTATGAAAACAAAATGGTAAATACTGTTTTTATTCATATAGAACTTAGTGTAATAAACTTTCACTCTGTTAATGATTGTTAATAAAAAAAATATATATTTAAAACTTTAATTCTCAGCCACAAGTGCTTGAAAATATATATTTAAAGATTCTTTTATATACTTAAACCCATATAATATTCGTATAATTAGAAATATCACATAACTGTTTAAAGACTGTATCGTAGTTTTTCCCAGTGCCCATCATCCGTGGATGTGTGGCTATCCATCTGGGTACATGGCTATCCAGCGGCTGAGCAACGTGCGTCCACTTAAGCGGCAGACAATCTTCATTATGGCCAAACTTCGGGGCACATACAGCTGGAAATGCTGGAGCTCCGTTCGCGATGGAGGAGATATACCATCCGTACCTCCAGTTCTGAGTTGCAGCTCCAGCTCTCCGATCCCGAGCCCACTCCCACATCCACTGACAGTCTCCATTCGCTCGCCAGGTGAGGTGTTTATTAAGGTGTAATGCAATTTTTCATATTTCATTCGGCTTCGTTCGGTTTCTTGCCTTTCGCTCCGCTTCCTTGAAACTGCGGCGTGGGCGGAGCAACTGGAAAATTGCAATAATATGGCCTGTGTATCTTTCTTTCTCTTGGACGAAACGGCAAATAAAATGGATGCACAATGCAGGCCAAAAAGGATCCTGGAGCCGAGCGGAATGGGGCAAAAAGTGTGGCAACATGTTTGAGGTTTTCGCTTTTCCGACATAAATAATGGCCATAAATTGAGCATGGCCGGAGCTAAAAATTCAGTATTTATAGCCAAATGATAAAAATAAGATTTATTAACATTTTGCTGCCCCCTCGCCATCTCGCTTTCGCACACACACACAAACACACAACCACCCCCTGGCAGGAAAAGCGAGATTCAGGATGACCCGGCGGTGGGTGTGGGAAAGTGGGTGGACAGAGGGGGGAGGTGGGTAAATCGGGACCGGAGCCAACGCTGCGCGAGAACATCCGTTTCGCTTCGCCGTGTGGATGATCCTGGTGGAAACTCTTTCCCCCGGAAAAAAACCCCACCCAAACCATTCATCTGAAGAGGCTCCTGTGTGCAATCCAGAGGAAAAATTAACGCTGCACTGGAACAGCAGGAAAGAAGGATGGGTCCACCGAGGAGGTTGGGCAGAAATCCTGGCATCTAATTAGCTTTTAGTCTCATTGCAAATTCACAAGAAGCCAGCGGAGGAAAATTGCACTGCGAAAAGCTTAACATTTTTAAGAAATAACATGTGTTGAAAAAAACTTTATAATAAGCCAATTTAAAGATCCACGAATTACACCCTACTGAAAATTACCTATATCTAAAATTTAAAAATTCAGCAGTGATTAGAAGATAAATTATAAATTTTATTCATATATATTTTTTTTAATGTTGTATTTACTTTATAGGAATTTTATAACTTATATTAAAAATCTAAAAAATAAATTAGCTGTAAGTAATACTAATGTTAAAAATGTTTTGCTCACTAAAACTTCAAAATCATTTATACAACAGTTTTATTTAAACTTTTTTACTTTTTATTCCACACAATTAAATATTTTTAATTCTTTCTCATTGTATCCTATTATTTTTGCCAATGAAGGGGCAGAAAAAGAGGCACAAGTGTCGTCCTGGCAGCTGCAGCTCATTAGCAGCCACTGCAACGCATAAAGAAATGCATTTTCCCGCCCCCAGCCTCCCACCATCCCAGCCCCTTAATGATGGTTATACATTGCAGTCCAAATCAAGAATGAGCTACTTTAAAACGGCAATATTCCCAGCGGTTGGGGGGACTTTCCCAGGCCAAATTTGGCGATTCGCAATTAGTGGAACCACCGCAGCACCGCCTGCAGCTGAGTGGGGCAGCAAACGAGATGGTCATGGGCCGGGTTTAGCATTCTATATGTTCCCGGGGAGTGCTCCAATAACGACAGAAGTCTGGGGCGGCCGAAGGAGCTCGAGGAGCAGCCAAGTGGAGACGACGCACACGCTGGCTGATTTTAATCAAATTCACAGCATTGTTTGCCTGTCAGGCAGCCAGCGGGGCGATTATCACAGGCGCAGGACGACGGGCAGCAGGGATCTGGATGGAGGGAGTAAGGAGTAAGGAGCACGGAGCTCGGAGCTCGGAGCTGGGAGGAGTGGACAACAAGGCGAAGGTCTGCTATATATTTTCATTTTTTTCTGCTTCAATTCTGCTGCTGGCGAATTCCGAGCGCATTTCATACGACACCACAACCACAGGCAATACCACAAACGATAGCCATAAAGCTGAGCTGCCCCACATTCTTGAAAGCGCGTGACCACACCACCGAACCACCGAGCCCACCACACCCCCCACTTCCCCCACCAGAGACCCACCCACCTGGGGTGGTGGTGCTTTTATTTTATTATATATCTCTTCTTTTTTCGGTACGCGCCTTTATCTTGTTGAAGACTGCGCCAATATAAAACTCATGAATATCATTAAAAATCGCGGCTGGCCACTCGTAAAATTATTGTAATATGCGCTGACATGCGATGTTCACAGCCCAAAATGCTAGCAAAAAGTACTCGGAAAAGATTTAAGACATGAGCACTTGTACTTTCAAATTAAACTGCGATCCAATTTGGATTATATTAAGTCCAGTAATCCAGATTAAAGAAGATCTTCAAAACACCTGCTAAAATTTCCTGCATCCGAACTTAGAACTTCATTCTGGAGACTTGCGATTCACTCTGAGGCGGCAAATCGCAGTTTCATAAGCACCGTCGCAAATTTTCAGCCCCAACTCGTTTCTTAATTTAATTTACCACTTTACTGATCAGTAAAACCATTTATTAGGTCGTTTTGCATATATTAGCCTTAGAAAATGTTTTCAAAATAAAACAGGTTACTTTTTTGGAGATTAACAAATATATTCGATCTGTACTAAGACAATGCTAATTGGTTTGAAGATCGCTTTTAATTTTATTAAAGCCAAATACTTTAGTGTGTTATGATGAGTTAATTACACTTTAAGGCAAGTTCAGTGGACAACTTTTATAGTCTTTGGAGTTAAAGGATCTGGTTTTGCCAGGACGGCGGTCACTGCGAGGAGCAGAAAAGCACCAACAGCGTAGATCTTCATTCTGGTTGCTTTCAACTCAATCTGAGTAATACAATGCCTTTTTATACCAACAGCGCAAGTGTAAAACCGGACTCGATTATACAAGATCTGGAAAATAAATGTAAATATTCACACTTTTTTATTTGGATAATCATTTTAGTACCATTATTGAATGAAAGGTACATACAAAACAATAAAAGGGTCACATAATTCAAAATATCGTTATTACAAAATAAAATTGTTGTGTAGTGTTCTTAAAAGTTTATCTTTTTATATTATTTATTTAATATTTCAGTCTGGAATATCTGCTTAGCCAGCAAGCTTATTGGCAAGCTTGCCCTCAATAGGTTCGGGATTTGCCAGGACAGCAGCCACCAGAAGGAGCAGGAAAGCGCACAGAGCGAAGATCTTCATCGTGGCAATTTGGTATGCAATTTGAGAGAATATCCGCCTATTTATACCCCGAAAGATGGACCAGTTTTGTTCTTAAATTTTACTGTTACTGGTTTTCATTTAGCAAATGTATTATGATAATGATAAGAATAAAACCAATGATAAAACAATACAATAACAATACTTGCATATTTGCTAAGACGATTTTATTATTGCTTACTTGTTTTTGTTTATCTTAGTCAAAAAAAAAACACCTCTTAATAAGGTCATAAGAACCACATTTTCTGGACGCAATAGTCGAGTGCCTCGACTATCAGATACCCGTTACTAACCTAAAGGGAGTGACGAGGGATTTATGCAAGCAGCAAAAGCGCGTCACCTAGCGACAATACCAACAATTACACTGTGCAGCATTTTTAATGATTTTTAAATTTACCTCGATGGATGCTATATTTTTGGATTCGTTACGAATTCCCAAGTTAAACTGCGTTTTTCAAAAAGTTCCCCGACGCAAGGATTCTTAGCAAAAGGACCTCAAAGTTCGAAAAATGCTGAAATTGGGCAACTTTCCGGAGCTCTCAGAGGCAAACGGATTCATGGTTTGATTCCATGTTAAAATTTTTTAAAAGATAGACTCTTTATCTTTCAAACCCCATACTTAGAATAATTTTAGAGTTTTTATTAAGAGAGAAACAAATTTTAGAAAACATAGTCAAAAAACATAAAAGCATACAGCTGCGGTCAAAATAGTAGTAGTGTTGCCGCCCTGTGTTTTTAAAAGTTTAGTTTAGTTTTGTCGGGTAATTGGTGTATTACTCTTTTTGATCGAACCATTACAGCAGATTTTTAATTCTATGGCTATATAAAGTAATCCCCTTTCCTTGTTCCCTTCAACTGCTGTGCCCTGAGTGATTAATAACCACAAAACAGTTAACAAAATTAATGTACTTTAAAAGTAAAAGAAATTTAATTTGTTTATTCGGTATCTTTCAATGAAATTTATTTTACTTTATTTTCCTTGGGTACTTGTGAGTACAGATTTGCCAATAGGCTTGGGCTCGCCCTGAACGGATGCCAAGGCGAGAAGCAGGAAAGCGCAGACAGCGAAGATCTTCATCGTAGCAGTTTGTGATGCACTCTGGAGTTTGATTCGGCTTTTTATACCCTGAAAGTAGAATAAGACTGGTTTTAAGTCACAGATCATTTAAATATTATCAATGCTGAGACGGTTTTTTTTTATTGTTTAATTTAAGTGATTACTACGACTTTTTATGATTGTTTACCTTATTTTTTGTACTTATTTATTATTGTATGATTTAGTATTTTGTCCTTTTCCATTTAATTTTTTATTATGTATTTTATTTACGTTTCTGCAAAACGTACATTATATTTCTACATTAAGTTTAATTAATCAAATTAACTTAACAGTAAGAAGTATTTAAAATATATCAAATTATTACTTTCTATTTTTTAGAAGATTGTAAAAACCTACTAACATTGGGAAATATTTAAATATTTTTTACATAAGAATTCTGTATTAAACTTTTGGTTTAAAGTATTCCCAGTTCGGTTAACGGTTTTTTGCGACAATAATTATTAATAAATAATTAACATAATGTTGTTGTTTTTAATTAGCACGTTTAGAAGTAATTCAAAACCAGACATTCCAGATATATTTGCGTATATGAAACAATGCTCAGTATAGAATATTATTGTTTACCACAAAACAGGTTGGCTTTTTGAATATTCTGAATTAGTCTATCGATGGGGACTCCCCACTGGAGACCTAAACACTTAATGACTGCTTTAACAAATAAATATATGTATTTTGTAAACGCAATTAGTTCTTTAACATAAAATCATGGTTAAAATTTTTAACGGTAACAGATTACTTTGTAAGTTATACATTTCAAACCAGAGTGGCAACGACAAAGAAACTAGCGATGGATTGAACCCAAGGTTTTACGTATAGCGAATGTCTACCCCTAGGGGTAAGTCTACTCTTTTTTAGCAAAGTACCAAACCCAGAGTTGAAGGCGGAATAATTTTCCTTAAGTCAAATATCGATATCAAAAATAATCGACTGTAACTCCAACCCTAGTTTTTAAGGTAAATATAAACCCCAATTAAAAGTAATAAATTGCTGCAGGTGCGTGCATTTAGGCTTTAAATCGTGTATTCGCGAAACCCCGGTGAGTTTTGGTGGGGTATAGCGTTTGAGGGGGTGCAGCTTCGAGGCGCGTGCGAAATCCGTTGTTTTCTCGACCACAACTAATGCGTCATCGCCAAACAGTCTACTTTGTGCAATATTTTGTTGTGGCCCGCCGTAAATGTTTAGCCGGCACTCGATTCTGGGTTGTGTGTGTGCGCGTTGGCGTTTGGCTCGAATGTTTTTCGCAATGTTTGATTAGAAAGTCGGCGGCGCCATGGGAAGAGGAAGAAACGGCGAGCAACAGTGGCCAGCAGAAACAGATTTCACATCCAGCGGAGCACCCAAACTCTCTCGTGCTCTCTCTCTCTCGCTCTCTCTTTGCTTTGTTTCACCGCCAGCCACCCAACTTGCATCAGAATACCCTGCATAACAAAGGGTGTGCTAGACTAGTCAAACAGTTCGTATAGTCCTTACACCCGGTAAAGAATAAAAAAAACCGTAATGACTCTAAAATCAGGTGACGAGCGCAACCTCAAGGTCTTATCTAAACAATTTGGTGACGAATATTGTTTATATACCCCCTTTTAAATAATTTATTCCTTAAACTTCCCGTTATCTTTTCCAAATAAATACTCCTTTAATTTTAAAATATTTATTTAATTTTTGTCACCAAAATACTTTATTTTAGAGTTCCTCCAGCAGAAATATAATATAAATTATACAAAAAACAGGGTATTTCCCAGCCGACAGCAGCTCCTTATAACCATCTCTTTGAATTATATTTCATGACCTTTCGCAATTGCAGGCGCTCAAAACCGTCATGGACTTCGCCAGCGTCCTCGGTAAAAGCGAGGCGCACCAGCGCACCATCATCCACCTGGATATGGATTACTTCTACGCTCAGGTGGAGGAGATTCGGGATCCCACGCTCCGATCGAAGGCTTTGGGAATCCAGCAGAAGAACATTGTGGTCACCTGCAACTATGTGGCGCGGGCCAAAGGAGTGGCCAAACTGATGCTCATTGCGGAGGCACAGCGCATCTGTCCGGACTTGGTTCTGGTCAATGGAGAGGATCTCGCCCCGTATCGCCAGATGTCGCAAAGAATCTTCGATCTGCTGCTCAACTACACTCCACTGGTGGAGAAGCTAGGCTTCGATGAAAACTTTATGGATGTAACTGCATTGGTAGACCTGCGACAGGCTCATGTCGCTGAGGCCCATCTAAAACCACCGGTGGGTCACACGTACCCAGCGGATGGCACTCCCCTGTCCACCTGCGACTGCGGCTGTGCCCAGCGGCTGGCCATTGGCACTCGAATCGCCCAGGAGATCAGGGAGGAGCTCAAGCTTCGTCTGGGCATAACCTGCTGCGCCGGAATCGCCTACAACAAACTGCTGGCCAAGCTGGTCGGCAGCAGCCACAAACCCAATCAACAGACCGTCCTCGTTTCCACCTATGCGGAGCAGTTTATGCGAGAGCTGGGCGACCTAAAGCGAATCACCGGGATTGGCCAGAAGACGCAGTGCCTTCTGCTGGAGGCGGGCATGTCATCGGTAGAGCAGTTGCAGCAGTGCGACATGGACGTGATGCGAAAGAAATGCGGCTTTGAGACGGCCACCCGACTACGGGATCTAGCCTTCGGTCGCGACACGAGTTCGGTGCGTCCTACCGGAAAACCAAAAAGCATTGGAATGGAGGATGCCTGCAAGCCCATCTCCGTGCGAACCGATGTAGAGGAAAGGTTCCGCATGCTACTCAAGCGGCTGGTAGAGCAGGTAAGCTTAAAATTAATTTCTAAGTTCAATAAATGATAAAAACAACCCAAGTTTGTTTCACCTATTAGGTTTAATTGATTTTTCCATTAATTAATTTACATATTCCACTTTGAATCCTTTAGGTTGCTGAAGATGGACGCGTACCTATCGCCATTAAGGTGGTGTTGCGAAAGTTTGATTCTCAGAAGAAGAGCAGCCATCGTGAGACCAAACAGGCCAACATCCTGCCCTCCTTGTTCAAGACCTCCGTGTGTCCAGGAGAAACCGGCGTGAGCAAGGTACAACTGGCGGACGGCGCCCAGGAAAAACTTCTCAAGATTGTAATGCGACTGTTTGAGCGAATCGTGGATATGAGCAAGCCCTTCAATATCACTCTACTGGGCCTGGCCTTCTCCAAGTTCCAGGAGCGCAAGGTGGGCTCCTCATCAATAGCTAATTTCTTGATCAAGAAGGCGGATCTGGAGGTGCAATCGATCACCTCCCTGACAAATACGAGTCTCACGAGCCCCACAGCGGAAAGTCCCACTTCGGATGAAAGCGCTTTCCGGTCCTCACCAACAACATTCAAGCCGAGCGATCAGTTTTATAGGAGGAGGGCCACCACGGCATCGCCGGTTCCCATGCTGCTGGATAATGGCTCAGAATCGGCGGCCACTAACTCGGATTTCAGCGACTTCTCTGAAACGGAGGTGGAACCTTCGCCGAAAAAGAGCCGCATTGGTCGGTTGCTGGTGTCTAAGCGCAGCCGCTTGGCGGCTGATGTGGGCGATTCTGCCGCTGAGGTAGCTTCGCCCAGCAAACTGCGCGTCTGTGATTTGCGTCTGAATTCGCGGGACAGCGAGAAGGACTACCCCATGAGCACCACGCCCTCAACTTCTACATCCGCGCCTGCCCCTCGCTACCGCACCGTCCAGCCACCGAATACGCTGTTGCAGCGAATCGACGGCAGCCTCCGCTTTGTATCCACGCGCACTGCCAGTCGCTTGAGCTCAAACGCCAGCTCTACGGCCTCGTCACCACTTCCTTCTCCCATGGACGATTCCACGGCAATGAGCGCGCCCAGCACACCAACCATGTCCTTTCCCTCACCCGTCACATCAGCAGTGGTTACCACCACTTCCAGCACGCCTTCGAGTGATGCCCTCACGAATATCGCCTGTCCAGCGGGTGTGGATGCCGAGGTGTTTAAGGAGCTGCCCGTGGAGTTGCAAACAGAGTTGATCGCATCGTGGCGCAGTTCCCTCGTGGCGGCAGTGGAGCAAACCAACGGATCAGCTTCCACCACAAACGCAGCGATTACAAGTGGAGCTCCAGCCACTGCCACCACCGCTAGCGGAGGGCAGAAGAACACGTTGTATCGCTATTTTCTGCGGAACAAGTGATGCAGTGCATCCGAGCATCACATCGTTTATATTTTAAGGAAAAAGTGAATAAATCCGTTTATATATGATATATTTTTTTAGGTATACGGTTACAGATTGTAAGTCTAAGGGCGCCTCTACGGACAAACCTAAGCTAGGATACTAAAAAGGTAGATTTCTAGGACTGAACCGTTGGCAGTACATAGATTTTTATTCATATTGAAGAAAGCCAATTTTGTTTGAACATCTCTTTCTTATAAATTTAGATGATTTTTTCAAAGCTATGAATTGTTAAAAAAAATATGTATATTTTTATAGAAGACTAAATAATCCAAAAAATGTTAAGAACTATTAATGAAGAATACTTTTTTGAATTATGTCATTGTTTCCCTTTTGATAGTTATGATGATAAAGAATAAACTCTCAATGAAAAATTTTAGAATACGTATTCCATATTTTTTTGTTTTTCGTAGAAATCTACCTATTATGTTGAATAATAATAATATACAAATACTCAGCGCAGCAATGTCGCATCCAGAGGCTTACTAAATACCGATTTGCATAAAATTGTACATCTCACAAGACTATCCTAGTGGGGTTTAGCCCTAGCGGTTTCCCTGGCAGCTGTGAGTTCCGAGACACAAGTCCGCGTCCTTGTTGCACATTCGCTATTACATTTATTACTTCATTTACACTTCATATCATACAAATTCAATTGGTTGGGGTCACCTACTTAAGCTTAGTTAATACAGAATATCCGAACCCTGACATCTTACACAAAGGAACAAAACTTTATCTATTGAGCTTGACTTGATACAAGTAAATTGATTTTCTGTTTTCAGTAGTTTTTACCTCGAAGTAAATGGCAACGAAAGTTGAACAGTATAAAAATGTCTTTAACTTATGCTAACGATAATAAAATAAAGTGAAGTCCTTAGATCGAGAAATGCGTGTAGTTCTTAATCGAAGGGGCGCGGGGAAGTGGAAGTGGTTCTATCAGTGGCTCAGCCAGCCGCACTTGATGAAGAACTTGCGCAGCGAAGTCTCCATGGGACTGCCCAGCGATGGTGCTCCGCTCAGACATACAGTCTTCACCGAGAGGTAGGTGGTGGGCGTGATATTGTGTTTCTTGCACAGATCCAGCTCGTTGTGGCTGAGCAGGTCGCTGCCCAGCGGCTGGGGCAGGTGCTTCAGCTCCTCCAGCTGAGTGCGCAATTTAAGGCTCATGCTGGGCTTCTGATCACTGCCTCCGCCGCCGGCCTCGCTTTGCATTTTGTGGTGGCCGCTTTGCAGGAGCTGAGGATGCTGCTGCAGCGGCTGCAGATGTTGTTGGCTTCCCTTCGCCGAGTTCGTGGGCAGATTCGCCATCGTCGTAGCCGTGGAAATCGCTCCCGTCGTCGCTCCCGAGTCCACTGTTATCCCCATTCCCATCCCCGTCGTCTGCAGCATCGTAGCTGCCGACGATCCCCGACAGCTATCCAAGTAGTTTCTGCTGGGCAATAATGCGCCGGAGCAGGTCGGGTCGGCGATGTGGAGCGTGCTTCTTGGTGCGATTGAACTTGAACTTGCCTCGACGCCGCTTGACATTTCGCTAAATAAACCAATGCATTGATTAAGCAAGCCATCATAGGTAGAAAGCCGCCGCTGTTTAACAAAATACTTACACCTTTCTGAGATTCGGTTGTGGGGAGTGCAAGGAAGAGCTTGGCGCCCGATGACTTCCATTGGAGGGTTGCATGTGGTCCTGTGGTTAAACATTGTCTTATAGAACCATTCGAACGCTCGTTGTTTGGCGCGTTTATAATGCAGTGGAGCTGAATATCGTGAGACAAGACGGAAAAGCGATTGTAAGAGTTGGGTCAGGTCAGGTCAGTTCGGTAAAAGCAGGGCAGAACACACGATATTCAACTCGTCATGCATTCTCATGGGGAAAAGCTCACAGCAGGGGGAATGAAATCGAACTATCCTATCCGAACTTCCAAAACGTTGATATATTTTAGAATTCCGATAGCGAAAGTACATTTGGATAGTTCGATTTCGAAACCGTTACAGCAAAGCCTTGCACTTACGGTCTTGCCGTGGCCATACGGTCCAGTGGAGCGATGGGTCGCAGTAGCCGCATGCTGCTCAAAGTGGGCACAGTCCGCGATCTTGGTCAGGCCGTTGTAGCGGTAGCGATATAGCTCCGCTTGCCGGATGCGCAGCTCCTTCTCGCGCTCCAGTGATCCCGTCAGGCGCTCGTACTCGTTGCATGTGTAGAACTGGGCGTAGATCCTCGGAATCTGTCCCGGAACTCGCGCTGCTCCTTGGTGAGTCCTTGATGCAGAGCATAGTTCCGGTTGCGGAAGAAGTTCGAGACCAACTGATAGTCCTTGACCATCCGTTTCCTGCGAGCACGCTCCCTAAGTCGGCGGGTGTAGATGTCCACGTGGGCCAGCTTGAGCATCACGTCCACCTCCGTGTCCTCGGAGCTCAGCGAGATATTAGAGATCAGTTGCTCGGCAGTGGGATCGTATTCCCGCTCAAAGCTGTCCCTGTTGGGCATGTAGCCCAGCTGCATGGCCTCGTCGGAGTTGATGTCCAGTGGAGGCAGGGTGGACAGGGCACTGGAGCCGAGTGGACCGGCATCGTCGTCTCCCGTGTGATCGATAAGGCGAGGTCTCTGACTTTGCGCCGGCGTCCAGGTGGCCCTTCCGATCGTGCCGTTCACAAACTTGTTCACATACTCCTCCTTGGCGTCTTCCGCCGACTTGGTCTCGATGTGCTTGCTAATGTCCTCCCAGTTCCCGAAGCCGTACTGCTCGATGGCGTCCAGCAAGCGGATCTCCTCCCGCGCCGTCCACGCCCCCTTTCCACGGAACACACTCAATATGGAGGTGCCCGTGTCCATGAACTGGTAGGCATGGCTGTTTTGATGGGCGCCGATCTCCGCCCCCGCGGCGAAGCACTGCGCAAAAAATAAACAATAATACAACGTAAATACAAAGTCAGCTGTTTTTTAATCAACATGGTGAAATTGCCGGTTGTGTGTATGTATTTATATGTATTTCCAGATGAGTCAGTTTTTTGGTTCCAGATTGACGACGCATCTCTAGACTGCTCGAGTATGGGTGCATCAGGGTGGGTCGATTTTGTTGACAAAGAAACTTAGGGGTGAAAGAGATCTTCGCCGAATTCTTAACTATGGCGAAGGAACTCTAGGATACATACACATTTTCAGCCACCCTCTTAAAATGCCTCAAAATATTGGGCTAATATTTCATAAAAACAAAAGAGAATTACTTTTTTTCGATATTTTCTATTTATATTTTGTATAGTTTAAAATTCTTGTAACATTGAGATAATTAATAAGAAGGGATGAGGTAATTGTGTAGGTACAAATAAAATATTTTATTCCATTTATTATTCATACAGAGAGTTAACATTTTTTCGATGATTTGCAATTTTGATTTAGACATTTTCTTAAAGATTCCAAGATCTACATATAATTTTTCAGAGCCCCAATAAATTGGGCCACCCTATCGCACTCACACAAATGTACGTGCGTCGCTTCATAGCGTGTATGTGTGAGTTACTTACTTGCAGACACAAATCAAAATTTTCGCACTCCGCACAGTGCACCCGAATGCCCTGAATATCGTCCTGACAATTTGTGCAATTATACTTTGTGAATAAATCCGCGATTGTGGTCATTTTGGCCTAGAACGTGGGATTTTCTCGACAATAAATTAGTTGTGCGAAAAACCTATGCCAGCAGTGTGACCAGACGCAGACACAACGCCATATTGCTTGGCTGGGCGTCCGTATGTATACCGCCAACGAACCAGTTCATGGGAGCAGTGTTGTCTTTCTAGCTATATTTTGTTTTGGCTATTTCGTCCTTTTTGTATATTTATAAATTTATTTTTCAAATAAGTGAAGAACTCAGCTCAATTTATGTGTTACCTTTCAATTTTAAAATATACTATTACCTGAACCCATTTTTTTCTGAAATAAAATATTATTTCTAGTCCTATTTTTAAAATAACTAATGTTTATGCGTTAAATATTGATAGTAGTTTATTTAATAATTTCAAAAGTTTAATTCGAGTGTTTTGCCTTTTCTTTAAATTGATTTTTACGCTAATATCACAAAAATAATATATAAAACTTAAAATAAAAGATGTTAATATCAAACCGAAACCAGGTAAACATAAATGTAAATGATGGTTGAAACACCAATCGTGTAAAGCTGAATTAAAATCAGAAAACTCGAGGTGCTTAAAATGCAATTGGTTACATATTCAAAAAGCGGTGGTCGGGACTTAAAACTTATGCTAAATTATGAGAGTTTAAATAAATGATAAGAGATGTGTTTCTTTTTTGTCTCGAACAAAAAGAAAAAAACTGAAAACTGCCGAACGATATTCTGTATGCTTAATTCTAACATGAATTGGGCGTGGGTCCGCCGTGATATTGTAGGTTACAATTGTTACAATCATTGGAAAGGATTTTGGGACAGGCTACGCTATATAAATAGTTGATTATTCGATTAGTTCATACATGTGTTTATGCTGAATACGTTTAGATTATTGTTAGTATTGCTGTCTTACACCGAGCAGTAGCCGAATTGTTATGGGTTCCAGATATCTCAGTGGGCGGTGAGGACTAGTTTGTGTTGCATGTGGCTTTGGTGGCATTGTTGCTAGATTACTGTTGCTAGTTTGCTTGGACCAGAGGAAAACAAAACGAGTTACACGATAAAAAATGGGTTAACAAATCTTAAACAGATATGGCAAGTTTCTGTGCAGCTGCGTTTCTCAAACACGCACACGGCCAACAAAAATTCATCAATTCGAGTACCTAAAAACGTCTAAATAAGTCTATTTGAGCGCCAAATTCGGGTTGGGTGTCGCACCTGCGTCTGATCCTTGGGTTCGGAGTAGGTTTAACAATACTGTTCGAGGACATTAAAAAGAGTTTGAGATTCACGATTTTCACAGATACGGTTCGATTCGAATTCGCTTGCGTAAGGAACTAAGGAGAAGTCACAGCGCAGGCGCGACCCCAGTCGTCATAATCGACGACTGGCAACGGATACAGATATAGATCCAGGTCCAGATCCGTCCGGGCCGCCTGCTCCCGGCAACGGGACTCATAAGCAGACGGCCACCGCGGCGGATGGGCTCTCAAAATTTGCATAAGCGAGTAGTCCTAAAGCATAACTATCAACTAATTTGGTATGTAAAGTCTTTCTGTCTTTGTCATGGGGATGGGCGCGATGAGAGGTCCAGGTCCAATGGCAATGGGCAACTAGCAACAGTAGCACCACCACGCCGGCCGATGCCACAAACTCCTGACCATACTCACTCGGATATGGGAACCGATTCGCTCTGCTCGGTGGCTCGTCTTTGTCTCTGAACTCTCGCGTCTCATCGTCGTCGTGTTGGGAAGCATCTAAACGTTGGCTAAGCTTGGCGGGAATCACTGGTATGGAGCTGGGATAGGTGCTGGCATGGCTTTTAGCGGTGGTCATCCCAACAATATGCATCTGTTTGCATAAACTCTGCTCGGTTACGGGTTGGCTGCTGCTGTTGCCGGTGGATTTGCAGCTACTGCTGCTGGCGAAGATCGAGGGTGCGGATATTTTATTGGGGTGTGGATTAATTTGCTTCTTGATAAAATACTTGAAGAGGGTTTTGTTCCTCTTTAGTTACGGTTGAATCTGCTTCTTGGGTTTTTTTAACTCAGCATCTTCGTCACGCTTGATCTCGGTGTACCGCTCTCCCTTAAGCGATACGATCTTGTTGTCCCGGTAGCGCACCAGCTTTCGTGGTTCCATCTTCGGCACCACAGGCTTGTACTCGCGCTGGGTGGCGTTCTTGTCCACATAGGAATACCTAATAGCACAAATAAAATATTATTCCATGTTTATAAACAAAAAGAATTAATTATAAATATTAGTTTTATAGTTCGCTTCATATTCTTGTCTAAATTTTAATTACTTATGATAAAAAGTTTATCAACTTGTTTAATCTCTGTAGGTTTTGAGATTGAGATTTTTTACTTGACTTACCTAGCAATAATGCGATTCTTGAGTTCATTATCGTCGACGACAACATTCTTCTTGACATAAGTTGTATGCGACTTGTCAACAATACACTGATTAGTCTCTTGGCGATGCAAGAGGATCTGGGTTGCGCTATCGATGTCGCCCTTAGAAATAGCGATGCAATGCTTGATCTGCCAATAGATGAGGATGAATTAAGGACACCATAAAAGCCAATTTTCCTTATTTGACAGAATTTTCGAACTACCATTACTAGTGACTAATTTTACCTCGGCAATTGCCGAATCCGGGAACATTTCCTGGAGCACTTCGGTCTCGTCCAAGAAGTAGTCACAAGTCGAGCTGGAGCTGTCGGTGGAGCCTCCATCGCTGGTCTCCGACAAGTGCTGGGAACGCTTATTGCTGCCCCCGCCGCTGCTGCTGCTGTTCGAGGATAGCTCGTCCTTTTCGGAAGTGGACGAGTTGCGAGCACGCAACTTGGACTCCGGAATAATGCTCGACAGGCTCAGGGAGCTGCAGATATAGTACAGATTAAATGCAATAACTTTTAGCTGATTATGCGAATTAAAACCCACTTGAGCGACAAGTTGACGGCGTCATGGCTTCCCTGGTTCTTCTCCGACTCAGTGAGCTCGTTGGCCAGCTTGTAGATCCAGTCGCAGATGATGCCCTGGTCAATGGTGGGAAACTCCTCGAAGTAGGCGCCCATCATCTCCACGAATCCCTCGACATCGAAGCACGGGTCCTGCGAGGCCTCCTCCAAAATCGAGATGATGTACGACAGGACGATCTCGTCCACCACGCTGAAGTCGGCCCCCGGGATGTGGCCACTGATGAACTGCACCAGGCTGCGCTTCACCATCTCGTGCTGCTTCTCCAGATTGGTCATGATGGCTATACGGCTGAACGGACTTCTCGAAGTATCTCTCACTGGATCGGCGTATTTTCGGGCACGGAACTCAAAAAGCTCGCTCTCGCTGGGCGTCACTCAAAATGCAGAAACTCACTCGATGGGGACTTCCCCGGAACTTAGAGCATGTCCTCCGACAGTGGATTAACTTAATTTCAGCTTAGTTCTGCAACGAATTCCGTTTTGAACAGTTTTGATTTTACGAGCTGCGCCTTTCTTTTGCTTCGCCTGCTGCTTCTTCTTCCTGCAATCAATAATATTCCGATACACAGGCAGCTGTTATCGACAGAGGGGGAAGTAATACAGGAACCTATCGATATGTGGCTTTTGAATTGAATTTGCAATTGGAATTTTTAAAAGTAGTTTGAATAAATGCAACTTTATTGTGGCTAAAGTTAATCCAAAATAAGCTTTTACCAAAATCATTAATTGCTTACTTCCGATTTCCAAGGAAATCAACTTTCATAGTTTTTGGTTATGTGTATTTATTTATACAAAGTCAACTTAAAGTTAAAACTATAAGCTAACTTAACAAAGAGCTCTAGCAGCTAAGGCCTTCAGTATTGTATATATAAAATTATTTATTATTATATAGTGCGGGCTCACATGCAATACCTACTCTTAACCGATATTCACGACACGCGCGCATCTCTACTCGGAAAAGCGAAAGTCACGCAGCGCAATAAACAAATAGCGGGACTATCGATATAATCAACATCCCGATTCCAGCCGGCAAAATTCCGGAAGCGTAGCCTCTCCTTGAAACGTCAATTAAGGTGAGTTTGCCACTGCTCCGTAGTTTTCCATACCCACCCGAATCCTTGCAGGGCAGTTGCCAACCCGATGGACAAGCGCGTCACGATCCTGCTGCCCAACGGGCGGCGGCAGAATGTGAGCGTGACGGCGAACATGACGCTGCTGGAGATCCTGGAGACGGCCTGCTCCAAGCACGGCTTCGACCCGGAGGAGCACTGCCTCAAGTTCCACAACAAGGTGGTCGGACTGACGCAGCAGTTCCGGTTCAGCGGCCTGCCAAACAACTGTGTCCTGGAGATGGAGCAAACGGAGAAGCGGCGTACCCTGAGCAATGTGCTCGTCTGCGTCCAGCTGAGCGACGGATCCCGCCAGCAGGCGGACTTCTCGCCCAACGACACCGTTTGGCTGGTGGTCCAGAAGCTATGCGAATCGCAGGTCAAAGGTTACGAGAGCCCCGTCATCATCTATATGCGCAGCGAGGTCATTGGGCACGACCAGATGCGACAGACCACGCTGAAATCCCTGGGCATCCTGGAGGGCCGCGCCATGATGCGGTTGATCGACAAGAAGCCCGAGGAGCTAAAGACCCAGGCAAATGTTTACAAAGCTCCCGCTGCCAGGCCTCCGTTGGATAACGACGATCAGCCCAGCACCTCCCGCTCTGCAATGGCAGCTGGCGGAAGCGGAGGAGGCGGTGGTTTTGCCCTCACCAGCAACATGATCAAGAATCTAAAGCGCACGGCACCGGAAGAAAATGCTACTGGAAGTGAACCAGCCAAGCCCTCGGAAAAATCCAACCAAGAGCAACAGCCACCGCCAGAGGCGCCTAAGTACGACTGGGGCAGTGGGTCCGGATACTCAATGCACCATCCACCGGAGCGAAAACAGGCGGAGAACGAAGGCGATGACAATCCTGGCCGGCCACCGCCAGTGGTGAATGTCATTGGGCCACGTCAGGCGGTGCTCTTTTCTTTGGACGAGTCAAAGAAGAACGCGGACGACCTGCCGGACTCCTTCTTTGACCTGACGGTCAACGATCTGAAGATGGTGCTTCGCGAATTGAAGCGCACTTCGAGCGGAGATGACGACGCTCCCCTGCTGACAGCCAAGTTAAGGGAACTGGAGCGTCAGAAGACCATGCTGGCCAAGCTTAATCAGTACAAGGACTGTGTGCTGCGCATCCAGTTCCCCGATCGCTTTGTGCTCCAGGGCATCTTCAAGCCCCACGAGCCCCTTTCCAAAGTGGAGGAGTTTGTTCGCGAGTTTTTGATCCAGCCTGGCGAGCAGTTCCACCTCTTCACCATCCCACCGAAGAAAGTGCTGCCCTCCAACGAGACGCTCCTAGAGCTGAACTTTGTGCCCAACGCCATTGTGCACTTCGGCTTCCTTAAGGACTCGCTGAATGCGGTGAGCAATCGCTTCGTGAAGGAGCAATATGTGGAGCAGTTGACTTCCGAAGAGGGGGCGCACTACGTAGTGCAGAAATACCGCCTCACCCGGGCAACATCGGTGGGGTCTAGCTAATAGATACATGGCTTTAAGCAAACAGTCTGCGTGACATTAAATGAATCCACTCAATTTCTATAAATCGTAAATATTTTGTTTTTAGTTCAGTTTTTTATTATTTATAATATTTTTAGGGGGCTAAAGGTTTGCATTTCTTAAACAGGGAGTGGAAAACATTTGCGGCAGCTCGTTTATCCATTTGGTGAGCACTAAAAGAAAAGAACATGTAAGTAAATTTAAAATTTAAATGTATTCTTACCATATTTGGCACCAACTATCACTGGACAACCCGAGTGCAACGACTTAACATTCATATCACCGAAGTTGTGAAGATTGTGCCAGAAGACGGCCGATCCCTTCTTGGGCGTAACGGAAACATTGATCATCGGGAAGATGGTGGCCCCACCGGACTCGACTTCTCCCAGCTGCAAAGAACTCGAACATAAGCCATGGAATTTCTATTACTGACTGACGTACGTAGAACAATACTGTGGCTAAGCGATCCCCTTTTATCCACCGCGTCTGCAAAGATTTTCCATTTATTATTCAGCAGCTGCAGAGACGCGGAGAAATCCTACCTGGTTAGAATAATTGTGATAGTCGGTGTGAAGTACATAGTGGCCACCCAAGCCGTAATTAATAAGCGAGAACTCCTCGCTTTTTTCCATGCTGAGGCCAGTCATGTCGGTCACTCGTTCTTCCAGTGTTCTGACTAGTTTCTCGTCCGGTAATATGATGCTGGAGTCCTTGGAGGCTCGGAATTCCGACATTGTACCTGTATCCACCAGGGATAAAGTGAATTTGCTTGTACTTAGCAGCCAATCAATTTCGCTGTCGTAGATCACATCGTGGAAAACCACCATGTAAGGATCACTACTCAGCTCCTCCATTTTTAGTGGAGCAATACGAGTGAAATAGGTGGTAGAGTTGTTGTACCGACAGTGGAGTCGACTTGGTTTCCGAAAGATAGTGCGGCAGCTCTGTTTGGTTACTATCTCCTCATTAATCCATTGAGAAAGTTGGCTGTTATCTGATTCTATTGGTTGCTTCCCAAAGTGGTAGGTTGCGCCAGAAAGATCTTGGTTTTTCAGAAGGAGAACTGCCCACGACCTGTGGATGGTAAATCTGCTAAAGTGGTTGACTTTATATAGGAGTTTATCTTCATTGAATTGGGCCAAGGAGACGTTAAACCAGTCTTCCGCCTGATCTTCCTTTCTGTCCCTTGTGCAGAACTCGCCCATTGCATAGCAATCCTGAGCTGACATTGCTGTTCTGGAAGTTATAAAACTAATTTCGTTATTTTTACCTTACTTGTTTAAACTTACTTTGGATTTGAGTACCCTGCTAAATTACCAGCTGCCAGTTCTTCCGGCTTTACGTCATAGAAAGATACCAGGTCATCTATGCCGCGACATGCGTGTTCGAAATCCAATGATGTGGGTAGATGCTTTCGCAATTGATGGGCATTTTCAATGTGTCCTGGAAATAGATGTAATCAGCTCTAAGCGATTCATTTTGTTGCAATAATACCTAATTCATCCATAGTTATTTTTGATGTATAATGATGCCATTTCCTCCAATCCGTATGTAGACGATGTATCAGGCGAAAACTGTTAACAGGATTCCCTAAATAAGAGTCGTAATCATCACTCATCTGTTTGTGCTCCGCTTTCATATTTAATAGGGACCTAAAGGAATTTAAAGGATTTGTAAATATTTCAGGATTTTTTCTTCAAACATACTTCTCCAATAAGTAAAGCTTTTTCCTAAGTTTTTCTACGTAGCTGTTAAGGTTCTCGACCAGCTCATCTTCAACCTCAAGAAGTTTCATCAGTTGTACTGAAGAAGCGGCATATGAATTCTTTGGAACCGCATTGGCAAATCCATTAAAGCAACTTAGAAAAGCGCCTAAAATGGCAACGCATTTAATACAATTGCTTTTGAGCATTTTACTTATGGAACGAAGCGGGAAGTGACTCGTTAACTTAGTGGGGAGAACACATAAAATTGTTAAAGTAGTCGGGTAAGGTATAATAGAATTAGGTAAGCTGTATTAACACTGTAAACATTAAACATTTTCTTGAGAGATATATTTTAGTTTTTTCTTAATTTTTAATAGAGCGTCTTTTTCAGCAGAGTTTTAACAGAAAAGTACAAATGTTTATGAATGTTGTATTTACTTAGGAGCATTTTTTTAAGTCTATAGCTTAACTAATTTAATTAGACTGTAACCTATTTACTTATTGTCAATAATGTCAATACCTAGTCGTGAATTCATTTGAAAATGTCTGTCCATAGTAAAATGTATAGTTTTAATCATTTAAGATTTGTGGGATTTTTGTGTGCTTGTATAATATGTTGCCAAGGATTAGCCGAAGCGGTTCTAAAGAAATCTTTCGCTGCCTCAACAGTAGAACTGAAAAAGCTATTAGACGTTGAGGATGTGCTGGTCGAAAACCTTAAGGGTTATGTGGAGATACTGAAGAAGAAATTCCGTTTGATAGAACAGTAAGAGTAAACAAGCTATTCTACTCAAACAATAACAAGCCACGGAGTCTTCCACAGATCCCTAATACCTATGAATGCGGAGCACAACGAAATGAAGAGTGATTATGAAACGTATTTGGGTAATCCTGTGAACAGCTTTCGACTGATACATCGCCTACATACGGATTGGAGGAAATGGCATCATTATGCCTATATGACCCATAAAGATAAACTATGTAAATTAAGTTTAACAACAAGGGTAAAATATTTATTTTAAAATGATGTATCTTAGTGCCCATTGAGAAGGCCCATGAAATGAGACCGCGACTACCCACCGCGTTAGATTTGGAACAAGCCTGTCGCGGCATTGATGACTTGATGTCCTTTTATAATCTCAAGCCGAACGAACTGGCTTCTGGTAATTTGGCAGGGTACTCAGATCCACAGTAAGTTTATATAGAATAAATACAATTTGCTAAATAATCTTGAATGGCTTTCAGAACAGCACTGACAGCACAGGATTGCTTAGCCCTCGGAGAGTTCCACATCAAAATTAGGAAGGATGATCTAGCAGAGGCTTGGCTTAACACCTCTTTGTTTAAATTCCCAGAGTCACTCAGTTACAAGGCCTTTAAATTTAACAGATCCACCGTGCACACGGCGTGGGGATTACTTTTGATGAAGAACAAACCACTAAATGCCGCCTCCTTTCATTTTGAGAAAAATCCAAAAGTATTGGGCGTCAGCTTGGTAAATTTACACTTTCAGAAAGAGTTGGCGAGCAATCGAAATTGCAATGCTGTCCTCAGGAAACCAAGTCGACTCCACTGTCGCTACAACAGCTCCACGACGCCCTTCACACGGATTGCTCCTCTGAAAATGGAGGAGATTAGTACCGATCCCTACATGGTGGTTTTCCACGATGTGATTTACGACAGCGAAATTGATTCGATGCTAAACTCAAGCGAGTTTTCCTTATCCCTTGTGGATTCGGGTCAGAAGTCCGATGTGAGAAGCTCCAAGGACTCATATATTGATGTAGATTCCGAAACGCTCGAGGATCGGGTGAGAGATATGACCGGCCTAAGTTTGGAGATGAGCGATGCGTTCTCGCTGATAAACTACGGATTAGGAGGCCACTATATATTGCACTATGACTATCATAACTTAACGGATCAGGTAGTATTTCTTAAGGATTTCATAAGCACCTTTTTAAATCGTACAATCTTGTTAGACGCGACAAAAACAGGGGGATCGCATAGCCACTGTTTTGTTTTACGTAAGTCTTTCCAATTAATTATAGACTCTATGATATTATTTGGAATCCTTTCCAGCTGGGAGATGTTGAATCTGGTGGAGCCACGATCTTTCCGATGGTTAATATTTCCGTTACACCCAAAAAGGGATCGGCGGTCCTTTGGTACAACCTTCACAACTCTGGTGCTATGAATTTGAAGACCCTGCACTCAGCCTGTCCAGTCATTAGTGGTTCCAAATACGGTAGGGTTAAAAAACTTGAGTGTCTTTTTTCCAATACACTTTTTAATTGTTTGCAGTGCTAACAAAATGGATAAACGAATTGTCACAAATGTTTTCCACTCCCTGTATGAAAAATTCAAATCTTCACCCGAAAAACAATGATATAACATTTTAAAATCTGAACTGATAATTAAATGACATTAGGCTGTTGATAAAGATAAAACTGTTTAACATAAATATGAACATTTCCAGAGAAATAAATAAAATATCTATTAGATCTATAGACTTAAGATAGAAACTGCTCTTTGGCTGTATATAAAAACGACAAAATATATAAAATAAAAAAATGCATTATATATTTCGGTTTATATATCCTACACATATGGATTTTCCCGACGATATCGGAAGTATGTTTAACTGTTATTAGCTCGGCCAGTGCTGCCAAAGAAGTGGAGAGAGCGAAAGAGAGCGCCCCACGATCATTTAGAGTTTCTTCGGCTTACCGCGATACCAACTTCGATTCGTATTCCTCTTATGATTCGGTTTCTGATTCGGCTTGGCTTTCAGTCGTTGGCCGCGCGCCAGAGCAACAAGTTAAGTTTCGCACCTGGCCAGGTGATCGCGATATCCGCAGGTTGTAAGTCGCTAACGTTTCGCTTTGGCAACAACACAGTCCAAATATTTCGTGGAGCCAAGGCAATATCATCGGACCCGATCCATCGCTAAATATTGGGCTGTGTTTAAGTTACAAAATTAAATCGGGTGCCTTTAAATCGGGCTAACATTGATTTGGGCAGTGTTAAGTGTTTCAGTTTTTGTGTGCAAATCGGTTTTGCGCTAATTTCGGGCGAAAAATTAACGCGGCCAAAAGAGCTAACGAAATTAAAGCGTATCGAAAACAACTTTTACCTATGCTGCCAGTTTCAAAACGAGGCAGAACTGTTGTTGTTTTAGTTGTTGGCGTTGAACGTGCCGTCGCAGTGTTGTTGTTTGTTGGCGTAGTGTGTTTGGTTTTGGGGGCGTGGCTGGTAGTTGGCATGTGCGCAGCCGCCTTAAGTTGGCAGTGACAATAGACCAAAACGACAGACAGCCGAGGAAATTATGGAGCGCTGACCAACAAACCAAAGCGCTGGCAATTGGAAAGTTGTTGTTATGCTCAAGAGAGCAGCGAAGGAGCCAAGTGCCGGAGTGGAGTACCGCTGGATGTGTCGCTAACTAAATAACTTCAGATTCAGTCAAAAATCCACAACGGAACAAGTAGTTTTATTGCGTATACGGCTCTTTTTTTATTTCTAAAAACAAATTTTTAAATTCTGTGGCGAATTGCATAGTTAGCTTTATAAGAATTAAAGTGCCAAAAATATCAATTACAATTTGGTTTCAGTCATCTCAATAGAATAGTTGTTATATAATGTGACTTTGTGACGAATTCAAGCTTTCTATTACGTATATGTACGTTACTTTATCGGAATTAGCGATATTATAAAAATACTGAAGCGGAAGTGCTTGTGCTTTGTATTTAAATCTTTGAAACGTATACTTAACAATAAACTTAATTAAATGTGGTCCGAATTTCAAAACACAAAAAACTCTCGTGTTAGCTATTTGTTTCCGAACCACAGTTAAAAAAGTTTCCTAAATTAAAATAAATAATTAAAACAAAAAACTCTATATAGTTGAACACAACAAATTTTCGGAAATGGTTATGGCTTGAAATATATGTGATTAAGTCAATTTTATAGTATAAAATTTATACCAATTCTGGAAAATTGAAATATCGTGAGCTTAAGCTCTCATATAGCGTCTTTAATTTCGAATACTATTATTTTTCATATTATGCAATGCCAAAAATTGTACATACATAATACACTTAAAATAATACCTAACTTTATTCGAACTTCTAGAACTTCAATATGAATTAAAACATATCTTAAGCCCCGATAAAAATTTCATTCAGATACAACAAAATTACAAGTAAATAGGAAAGGGTTTTTTTCGGTAATACTTCTGAATTATTTATATGATTACAATCAGGATAGGATTTACTGCTAGAGTTAAAGATATAGCATTCCAGTCCGCCGCTGCCTCTGCCGCCGCTTCTTCTACCGCCTCTGCCGGCGCCTACGCACGCGTAGCGCGATTATCGGCGCATCTCAGTCGCGTCGCCGCCTCCGTCCGCCCATCTTTTACCGCTTTTACCGCCGAAAGAGAGAGTGAGAGTGTTTACCCCGCTCATTTGCGTTTCTTATGTCTACCGGTTTTATTTTGGTTTTTTTTATATACATTTCTGTATTTTCGTTCAATCTACGCGCATTTCATCGCTTTCCTCTCCACCGCAACGCTGAAATAATTGATAAAAATAATAAGTTCATTAAATTTAATTAAATCAACTATCCGCTTCCGATCTGCGGCACGAGTCGCGAACACAACGATAATAAAAGTTTATTGTGTTTCCCCCAGTTTGATTTTCCAAAAGTGAGTGAATGAGTGTGCAAGGAAAATCGTAAAGAAAATTACACGCATCCGACGAAAATAACTAATCATCGTAATTTCCGAAGAAAGAAATTTTCAAGCAAAATTCGTCAGAGAAAAAAGTGGCAAAAATGAACTTTTTTGTGATTGGCTTTCTGATCATGCAGGCGGCAAGTGAGTAAAATGCATTTTCATTTTTCCCGTTTTCATTTTACTGAATAATTGCTGTTGTTGTTGTTGTTGTGGCGGGGCCTTAATTGCTTTTCACGGGTGTCGGATAACAATTATTTAATTCGGGTTGGCAGCAGGCTCAAAAACAAATGACTTAGGCAACGAACTTTTCCCGACTTCGAGTTTGTGTCTTAAGTCTTTAGACTCTAGACAGCCGTTATCTTTTATGGATAGTCTTATGCCACCTGAATGTGCTGTAATACTAGACTGCAGATCCAAAACAGGTTGCCCGCCAAAGAGATTCTCTTCAAAGTTGGCCAAATTCAGTGGTTGATAATTGGGCAATTGGACACAAAAAACCAAACGGAAAACAAGAAGTGATGTGTGGTCTTTATTGATGAATATTTCACTTTAAGCTAGACAATTTGGCAGCCCAATCAGTGTAAATCTATGCAAAAGTGCGCCACAAAAGGCAAATAGCCGAGCTAGCAATCTTATCTGAACATTTGTTTATGCATACTTAGCCACCGATCCGCGGCTGCAGTTTATTGGCATCGCTTTTTATATGGATTCAGTTTCGGTTCATTGTCTGCGCCTCAATCGGTTCGCTTAATGCAAAACCTTGCCGAAGAAACCGGATTGGTTTTAGGTTAGTCACGGTGCCCATGGAGCATTCTTGACCTGAAGTAATGTGCAACTCATTAAGAACAGATACACATGTTTGCATACAGGTATTTGGGTTGAAGGTGTCTACATTTAGGGCAGGCTGTATTGCCCATTTACCGACTATTTACCATTCTCCAATTAATCAATTTGCAAATTTGCAGACGCAAATTAGCCTCGTTCAACCTTCGCACTACAATCCAGCCTGTTTTATTTGATTGAGTGTAACGATGTTCCGATCTCACCTCGATATGTTTGTGGCCGGTCTGCGGCCAGAATATCGGTCAAGATCAGAGCAATAGTGGTCCGTGTTAATTCCTACAATTTTCGCTGTCCAATTTGCATAATGTTTATGGTGTGTTTGCCGACCTTTGTTTGGCCAAAAAGAAACTATTCGCTGGCAGCAGGAACTAATGCTCACACAAATCTTTTGATATTCCCATTGATGGCTTCATAAAATTCACCGCCCAGCGTCCGGCAATCGTGGGCCATGATTCATCAATATAATGCCGATTTGTAGCCGAACTTATTGAGATGCGCTGGCCACCAATGTTTCTCTTTCGTGTTTTCTTTTCTTTTGGCTCAAACCCAATATCTGTTTTGTGGTCAATGACGCAGCGCTTTGGAGGCATCGCATCTTCAGTTGTTTCTGATGCTGTTGCTCTTTCTGTGGTTTTATATAACCCACATTTTGGACCGATGTCTGAGAGCTTTATGCAATACTTCTGGCCCGAACCACTTGACTTCGGCGTGGCGTGTGAAGACCCTTCCTGGTCAAATGTGACAGCTAATGGCCAATACGTTAGTGGGTATACGCCCCGTGGGACAAGTAAACATAAAATATTATAAATGTTTTCTGGCTAAATGTACACACTTTCAACGGCAATTAGCTGATGCCGACGAATGTTTCTCTTGGCCAAACCTTCGGGCCCTGGCAAGATGCATTGTTGCAACTGCAAGGGGCCAAAAAAGTACTGGAAAATAATAAGAGAAAGAAATTGCATTGTCATACCCATTGGTCAATAAGTAACAGGCTCTTCGGGCTGGTATTTTGCAAAGTGAAAGGCAACAGGCTTTATCTGTGCACTTGGAAAAACATATCCCATAAATTCTAAAGCACATATTTTGTATTTAGTTGTGTGGCCATAAGTAATGCAAATTTAAAGCGCTTTCTACTTTGTGTTTGCATGTCGCAATTTTTGCTTCAAGCAAACAGCTCGCCAGTGTCAAAATCTACAATATTTTGCGCGCTTACATGGTCGAATAAATTTAAGTTGAAAGAAGTAATACTGTTTAAGTACAAGTCAATACCTCCAAGAGGCGCGTGGGAATGAAGTTGTGTAAGATTATCTTAAGAAATAATTAAGCGAAAATGATTAAGGATATAATATTTTTTAACATATTTATTGTTTTACCTTAACACATAGTTTTTTTAACGTTTTAAATGTTATGTTTTAAATGAAAATATTTTTGTAAAGTATTCCGTTACTACTTGTAATTAACATGATCCTTTTTTTTAGAACCCTTAATAATAACTTTTTTTTTATAAATTGTTTGTCTATAATATTGCATTTATTTCTTAACCAAAATATTTATTTCTTGATTGCTTTAAACTTTCAAGTTTGACTGTTGACTAATTTTTAGCAGTGCATGAAGACGCTTCCGGTTGGGTTTATTCCCACACAAGGGTCGTGTCCTTTCCCTTTTTCAATTCCCCACGGCAGACTTTTTTGGTACGTTTTGTTCGCAATTAGGAATAAATTAAGGCATGATTATCGCTTCTATTGTCTGGGCCCATCTTCACATAACATAAATACTGTGTTTCTTGGCCCGTCAAGTGTGTTGGGGCCTTATTTCCGAGCACGCAACCCGCTCACGTAAGGCCTTCGCCTCGGAGATGCTGCACCGATCTTTGGGCATCCAAAGTCTTGCATTCCATTCCACACCTCTGTGACTATGTGTGATGATTGTTTGGCCCACACGCACACACGCTCAAATTGCAATTTAATTCGATGGCTTGAAGTGTCTTTGTCAAAGGTTTTGTCAGTCGGGGGCCTCTTTTGTCGGGCCTATCGCTCACTGTCAAGACCATCGTTCAATTAACATAATTAACCGGCAAAGGGGATTAGCAAGCCGCGTCTCTTGGCTGACACTTTGCAGCCCATTTGGTTTGGACAATCCAAGCCAAGTCAATCTTATTCAATCCGAAACAATCTCCCCCGAAGCCGTGCGATAATGGTTTCATTCGGACTCGGCTTATTTAAGCCACAGGGGCAAGGTCAGGGGCAGATCGTAAAATCCCCGAAATTACATTTTGATTTTTCCTCCATGGAATAGAACTAAGTACTTGTAAGAGTCAATCTTGAAAATCAAGACAATCTCCGTCTTATTGTATTCCTAATTAAATAACGAAAGCAAGGTCATTGGTAGCTCTTAGCTCTGAAAAAAGATTTTTTTTCTCCTGCCATTCATGAGAACCAAAATTCCCAGTACGATAAGTAAATTAAGGAGAAATGGAAAGTTTTGCCCAATCAGTGAGCGAAAAAAGGGAAAGGTTGTCGCCCAAAACAGCCTTCGCGAAAAAATCATTGACAATGAGATAAAAAGATTGACCGTAAAACGTTTTGCCAACAATGGAATGTTAAAGCCTTTAAATATGAGTGCAGAATATAAAAAGGGAAACCACTTAGAGAGGCGTTGTCTCGGATCTCGAAAGGTTTGGGTTAAGGTTCGGTCATAATGAATGGACGGCCTAGGCGCAGATGTTTGATAATTTATACAAGATATTTGCATTTGCGTCTGCCAGCGGAGATCATCAAATTGAATTAACGCCGATCTTGGCCAGCCAGTTTCTGAATCTGTTTTTGTTTCAGTTTCGGTTTCGATTTCGATCTTAGCAACCGAGTGAGCAATTAATATCAATGTTTTTGAGACCAGATGACCCACTTTCGCGGCCAGAGGTGCTAACTAGATGGGGTTTACTGATCGGGGGGATATAGATGTGAAGTTTGAGGAAAGTAACTAAACATTGGCGGCCGGTAGTCAATGGCCGCTCTTTGCCGACACTGCCCCACGTGCATATTTATGCCTCATTATTTGTTTAGTTTGGATTTCTATTTGACCACTTGATGCCGGGCAGCCACGACAAGTCGTAAACCCGCCGCAACTCGCATTTCATACGCGAGATGAGAGAAAGCGCTCGTCGATCGCCTGTGACTAACTGCAAATGTCGCTGAATATCCATATCCCACTGACAGTTCGAAGTGAATTTCATATTTCATATTTGTCTCCAGCATGTGGTGCTATTTGCCCAGTTTTCCCTGGCTAATTGCTGGTTTCCCTTCGCCATTTGCAGGCGCAATTAAAATAACTGCTCGCCCACACGGCGAATGCGTAATGCAAATTCGCCAGTAAAAGTCTATCAAGTTCCATTATCAACCGTTGGCGGGGGATAATCGATTGCGGCTTTGGAGTGGCGGAGTTAGAGTGGAATGTCTGATGATGATGACGACGGAGACGAGGAAGTGACCACATCGGGTGCGCACTCTGATCCCACGGAGATGGCCAAACGTTGCCTTGCCATGCTGACACTCCATTAGGCGGGCGGTTATAAAACCTGCTCCATTTTCCTTGAACCCACAAAACAAAGTGTTGGACTGGACTCCGATCCGACCCGTAGCGGCTTTGCACTGAGAAAAATATATAAATGTAGGCCTTTTATGCTTTATTTGTTTTCTATTAAAATTTCTTTAAGGAACATGTATTTAGATATCTTTATTATTTATTCAAAATAATAATTTTTTCAAAGAAAATGATTTTTAAATGTAGTATCATTAAGAATAATTTAGGTCTGTACTAAAATTTATTTAATGAAAAAAAAAGAAATTTCTTTAGTATTTACATGTATACTATACATTGTATAGCTCATATTTCTTAAAGTATATGAATAACATAAGTGTATTAACGTAAAATATATCATGAGAATCATAAGTCATAACTGTGCAACAATAAATTAGTTATAACTAGGCATTGCTCAATAACTTTTTGCTAAGTGTAGCATCTGCGGCGATTACCACAATTGGCAACATGTGCCACTCGCACATAATGGCCCGCCATTAGCTATTAGCCGCCTTAGAATCGGTTTCAAATGCTGCTCCACGAATAGCTATGAATATGGATGCACGACACGCCGGGTGGCGGGGGAATTTTGAAAGAATTCATTCGAAACACGTATTACATGTCCCACTTGACATGCTAACAATTTAATTTGAACCCAAGACGCGCAATTTGGTTCACTTGGTTCAGGTCAACGGGGTTGGCTCTCTATAGAGCTTGGCTAACCCCAGCTAATGCCTAACCTATGGCACTTGGGCGAACCAATTGTCTTGTGCGCCGCACTCATAAGGAAGTGTTATTTGTCGGCCCATTATGGTTTTGCTCTCCGCATCGTTAATCGATTATGGCCACGTTAAGATCGGTGGGAGAATGCTGGCGACCTGGTTTTATTACTCGTATGTCTGCGGTCGGATTGGGCCATCTTCTCCGCTTCAATCTGGGTCATTCTGCGGTCACACCTCAAGTTGGCAGATGGAAGATAGTACAATAACACACATACCTCGGATTCCACGCGCCGAATCAGATGTCTATGCGAGATGTAATCGGGCAGTCCGCACATCAATCAAGACATCCGCTACGCAATTTTATTCGATGCGGGCCAAAAACTAAAGCTTGCGCCGATTTTCATTATAAGATTTAATGCCTGAATGTGATAAAATTTTTATTAATTTATGCCAGCGCCGAAATATGAGCTAACACACATGCCAGCCCTAAAGCCCCACCCACTTTAACACAGAAATAATACCCTTGGCTATTAATCTTTTATTTGTTTAGTTTTTGGTTACGGTTTAATGTTGCATAGAGAAAACAACACAGAAGCTTTCCTGCCCCTCCCCGGAATACCCCACCCCAAAAACAAACTCAACATAATCGTATTAATCCCTTTTTGTACTAATTTGAATCATTACTATTGTATTATACCAAAGAACTATCCTATTCTGTGTTTGCTTTTTCTATTCTTTATTTATAGGATTGGCTTGCGGGACGTGTGTTTTATCGTCCGATTTCGGTTTCATAATCGATTGTAACTTCAAAAAGTCTGGACTGTTTCGTGTACGAAATTTGGGTGGCCTAAAGGCCCATTTCGGTTTAGGTAAATCTCTCAACTGTTCTGTCACCCCAATCGCACCACAGCCCCCATCATCCTCCATCTGCATTTTCCTAGTGTACATATGATAACGAAATAGTTCAAGGTGAATGTATCGAGTACGTAGTGTGGCCAAGGCCTCAGTCCTCCAATTTTCAAGTGCAGCTAATTGGTCTAGTAATCGAACTCGATTTGAACTCAAACGCACCGCGAATAGCGATTAAGTAAGTCATTATGCATTAATGCCAATGTCAGTGGTAGCAGCATATAGCAGCAAATGACTGATAAAGTAGAGCGCCTGAGCGGAGAAGCAGACCCAGAAAACCACTTGAAGATTGACCTGTAGTTCAATTGGCAGGGGCGTGGAAAGAGGGGTAGCTAAGACACAAGCTAGATCGAATTCTATGATGTCCAAAGAAAAATCCAAAACGTACGCATAACGATTAAAGCTCCTAACTATCAAGTGTTTTTTGCAAAGTTAATATTAATAGTATTTGTATTGCAATTAGTTAGTTAGAGCCACTTGTAAAATAAAATACTCCAATGAACATTTTTTTTTATAAATCTATATTGCTCAAGCCAATTAAATCTGAACTCAATGATAGTTTAACAAGCACTTGCTGCAGCAGCCTTCAGCTATTAAAATATAGACGATGTAAAAATTTAATTGTTTATTTAAAACAAAATAAGCTATCAAAATACCAAACAATACATTTGATTTAAATTATATTAAAAAGACAAAGGGTTATTATAAGCCAGATCTTTCCACATTTAGGTGCGCTCAGGCGAACCCCTGTTTAGTATTCACTGACCCCCCTCATTGATGGATCCTACTAGGCCCTGTGTACATACAAACCGAATAGATGTAAGACTTCGATAAGACCCTTACCATAGCCACGTGAAGGGTAAAACAAAAGCCATTAATTAACACATATCATTGCCCAACCCTCGGCCACGATTCAAGTGATTGAAGTGATTGATGGGGCCGTCGTGGGCCCGACCTAACCCAAAACCTTTGCCTCTTGCAGGTTTCAGCCTGGGCGACGAGCTGGGCTTTCCGGAATCGCTGGGCAACACGGAGAGTGACCGCCGGCGGGCCATTAGCTACAAGAATGGAGCACCTCCTGACCTGGTGGGCGTACTTCCCTCCACCCAGCAACAGGTGAGTTTAGTCGGTCTTCCATTCACTTAAAACCATTTTATTGCTTTTCACTTCATCGAAGGCCAATCCCCCTGTACAACATCCATTGCCCGAGAAGCGAATAAGTTCACGGTCCACCGGAGCAGCGCCCTTTAACCTGCAACAGGTGCAACAGCAGCAGCAAGTGCAACTCCAGCAGCAGAAGCTGCAGCAACAGCAGTTGCAACAGCAACAGAAACTGAAGCAACAGCTGCTGCTACTACAGCAGCAACAGCAACAACAGCAGCAGCAACCTCTCATGACCGAGGCTCGTCCACTGCCACTGGGAGTTCCTGCCTTCCGACCCATTCCCCAGAAGCAACTGGCCGCCACCCAGTCCTCCGCTTCGGTTCCCACTACGGCGGAGAGGCGGGTGGCCGTCGACACCCCGGAGCCACGGGTCAGTATCAACAACAAGCTGATAACGGCCATCGATAAGCCGGTGAGTAATGTAAACCGCTTAATTGATAATATTAATCTACCCCT
Organism: Drosophila prostipennis; assembly: GCA_037075205.1. Classification (NCBI taxonomy): domain Eukaryota; kingdom Metazoa; phylum Arthropoda; class Insecta; order Diptera; family Drosophilidae; genus Drosophila; species Drosophila prostipennis. The sequence goes on from JBAMCJ010000634.1 coordinate 45,328, forward strand.
GTTCCGGACAGCACTCGAACCGCACCTTCCACGTGGCCAATCCGGTGGTGTCCCAGCCAGTGGCCGTGCCTGTTTTCCAGGCGATGCCCCAGTCCATCGCCAGGATCGCCAACGTGGGCAAGGAGCACCGGACGGTGGCCAGTCACCCGAACTATCTGCAGTTCGAGGAGCCCAAGTTCGATCTGAAGGACGTGACCGTGGAGGAACTAGCCGCCGCTGCCAACGTTACAGTGGACACCATTAAACACGCCATTTACGTGCGGGAGCAGCAGCTGAAGGCCGAGCACCGGGCCCAGCTGGCGGCCAAGCTGAGGGAGGAGTTTATGCGCACCTCCACAGTGAGGACTACTACAACGACGACCACCACGACAACAAGTACGCCGCGTCCACAAAAGTCGCTGGCCGAGCACAAGGTGTCCAAGGTACTTGGTTAATAGCTCCCGTCACTTAAATAATTTCAGATTTATTTCAAAAGATTTACAAGTACAAGGTTTTTCTATCTCTATCAACTTTTAACTTCCCCTAACTTTTTCATAGGTCATGAACGCCCCCAAGGAGTACTATCCCGTGGGCTACGACAAAAACTTCGACGACAACTTTAAATCCAAAGTGGACTTGCCACAGACGAGCTTCTCCTGTGCAAAGCAAAAGCACTTCCCGGGTCTTTATGCCGACACCGATCTAGGATGCATGGTAACTTAGGCTAATACTTCAAGAGTTCTCCACTTATATGTTTCCTAATCCCTATCTCACCTCTTTCCGGCAGGTCTTCCACGTATGCGCCCTCACCGACGACGGAATGGTGCGGAAGTCGTTCCTCTGCCCGGAGAACACACTCTTCGACCAGACGATTCTCAAGTGCAACTGGTGGTTCTACGTCGACTGCAGCTCCAGCACCAGCGTCTACGACTCGAACATTCCCATCTCGAAGAGTTACCAGCTGATGAAGTCGCTCACCTACTTCTCCAAGTTTGCCGCCGGCCAGCGGCAGGAGCAGGATGGCGACAAGGATGAGAACGCCCTGGACATTGACTCGCTGCGAGAGTCGATGGAGGGCGTGCTTCGGCGTCAGGAGCAGGCCAAGAAGGCGGAGCGAAGGGAGGAGGAGCAGCAGCAGCAGCAGCGCAGCCTGCCCAAGGAGGACCATGAGCACGTGGTGCCCGCGGAGGCGGAGCAGCAGCTGTCCAACTAGGCTTCTCTAGGCCCAACCCAACGCTATCTGAGATCTAGGTTAAGTGTTCACGATCGAGCGTCTCTGGTCGGTTAGCAGTACGTAGTCAAATCCTTGCTCAAGTCAACGGAGTTTTCTATAGTCCCATCACGTATTCCACAGAAAATTGGTCACCGATTCGGTTTTCATTCAGACACAAGTAGAGCCTAAAATTATGTTTCAAAATATCAAAATAATCTTCTTCATATCTGTACGCTAAAGTACGTATAGTTGCTAGAAGAGATATGCCTAAGATTATTTTGACCAGAAAATAGTGGACACTAGGGAACTGATATTGTTATGATTTTTTCTCTGTTTAGTCTCATCACTTCCTGGGGCAGCTCCCGTGCTGCCGAGCGCCCCTTAGATGTAGTCTTTTCCTAGCTCCTTAGGTGGATAAGCTCTAGTTAAGCCCATCACCAAGTCCAGTTTGGTTTGGGTGATTAATTTTATTACGTTTTACTATTTATTTATTCTACAAGTATTTTGCGACAATTAAACATCGTTTCAACAAATTATTTTTTAAATGCATTAATTTTTCCACTTCTGTATTACAAGGGTGGTAATAGGGAAATTATTGGTTGATCTTCATAAATGAGAATCAATCAAAGTTTAGATCGGCTTTTGAAGAAAATTGAAGAAGGGGCGAACGTTTTACTTTCATTCCAGTTCCAGTAATATCGGAATCCATTTCACTCTCTTCTAAGAGTGTTCCCTCAACGAAATAATATCTGATAGGGATTACGCAATTTTTTTGTAGCTTGGATCCGATCTCTGAACACGGAATCTCGGGAATATACTCTGCCTGGTTTAATTTGATTGTAGAAACTATCGCACAGATCATTAAATACCACGAAAATAATTTCACTAGATGAATCCAACAAATTCAATAGGAAAATTGTACCGGCTCCTCGTGAATTAGTGAAATCCATTCTTATACTTTGAAAATATATTGTGAGTTCCAAGCTGGAAATGGGCTAGTCCATCTTTCAAATAATTATCTTATCTTATCTTACAGTTTCAGAAAGCGTTTTCCTCATATTGAGTCCACTGCAGTTTAAAATCTTTTCGATACAAAAGGGAACACTTCTTATCGCAAATAATTGTGAAATACAAAAATTAAAAACGTGTCGTGGCTTAAGTATTAATCATTAAAGCTTTTTGTAGGCTTATCTTGGTCTGAGAGAGCATAATTAACGCACTGAAAAACGCGCCGTGCAACTCTGAGGAAAATGTAGTACGTCACAGAAAGCTCTTCTAGGATATATATTTTTGAATAAGAAATTCAATAAAATTTAAATTGAAGAGATTTTCAAAAAAACAAAATAAAAGTTTTTTTGAGTTTTTAAGCATTTTATTCAATTTTAGTACATACATACATGAAATATTTAAAAAATATTTAAAGACAAAATTTATTTATTTGAATATAATCGTTTTTTATTCCCCAGCTCAGTTTCAAAAACGAAAATTTGTACATCACGAACTTTTCTTTATTGATTTTCGTGCCATTCACGCAGACTAGTGGCTTCTGGAATATTAGGATTAATCAGCAAATTTGTATACCAGCTGGCGTTCAGTTTTATTTTGTTATCATGCGGCTGGGCACGCGCCCCTTTTACGACAATAACATCATTAGGTTTACCCCTAAAGTTGCTTGCAGTCTTTTCCCATAGGTTTAACATGACTTCTTCATAGTCAGCATCCACAAGTAATAATTCTCGAATAAGGTATCCTCCTCTATCTTCCGCATTGCGCACCTCCGTGCAGATGCCAATTGTGTCGACTGGCTCCTTATCTGGCACATTTTTAACTTCGGAAAGATCGATAAAGTTGTTCCTTGTTCGGTCCCTTAGTTGTACAGTTGTGGTATCAAGGAATAATATCTGAAGGGGACTAGCCAAAATTTTAAAGTCCGTATTTGCCTTGCTCACTTTAAAATTAATGAAATCGTATTCGCTACCAGTGTAAATTTGGCGGTCGAACTTTTTGCACTGTTCGTTAAATAAAACGACAGTAATTTCTCCGCTATTATCCAACAAATTCATGAGGAGGATTGACCCATTTTGGTCATCATTGTTCCACTCGGATATCTCCGACTTCCATGTAACGCGAGCTCTGATGGGTGCACTGTGGCAAGATGCAAGTTCCAACTTCGAAATTGGCTGCGCAATGCAAAAAAAAACATTAAAAAAGGTCCACATATGACTTTCCGTTTTAGATTCGGTTGTATCGGTTTGAATTAAGTGCTCTAGGCAATCTACAACTAGGATTGTTTATTATAAAGTATATTGATTTAAACAAATAAAAAAAAATAACCTTTACAAGTTGTATTTAAAACGGCAAGTATATTTAAACATGCTTACAGTAATTTCAATTGGCTCCATTTTAAAGCAAGCGACTTTAAAAGTGTTCACAGTTCGTCTATAGAATAAAATAAAGTATTAAAAGATACTTGTGAAATTCAGAAAGAAATTAGTTAAATTGCGTATCAACCTCTCTGTTATTTGTGCAACAACTAACTGCACACAAAAAATTGTCGACAGCAGTTTAAGTAACTAAAGCATCTACAAAAAGTTTGTGATAGCTTTTTATGAACCTCATAAACAAACAAGAGAGAACGCTATAGTCGTCGACTATAAGATACCCGTTACTCAGCTAAAGGGAGTGCGAGTAAGATGGATTATGCACTTGTCTTATCAATTTTCTTTGCAACCACACAAAGTTATGAACTGCAAAAAATCCGGTCCGAATTCTATCGCTGTGGGCGGCAGTACAGTCTCTCTCCGGAAAAAGCTTTATTCATAGGTGCGAATATATGTATGTACAATGTACATATGTATATGTATATACATAAATCTAATATTATCTGAGAATTCAAATCTAAATATTTATTCAAAGCTTTTTTGTTACAAAGACGTGAACCGGTTTCTGCGACTGGTTGTTTATACAAAATTTGTAGATTATAATTCCTGGATAATATAATTTTTTACCTATTATACCTATTTTCGGCTATTATAAATTCAGCCAGTCAGTATGTTCTTCGTTGGGTCAGAAACGCAGTAAGCCCTGCAAACTTTTAATTGAAATTATACCTACTAAATACAAGAATATCTTACAATTTTTCTCCGATGCTGTTACATTTATTATAATTAGCGGGTAGGCGGTAATATCGAGTTACAATTTGATACCTTTCAACAATTATAAGTATGGGTTAAAGGCAAATCAATTTTGAATAAAAAAGTTGACATAACACCCAATTCACAATATTTGGATATAACTTAGGTAATTTAATGAATACATGAATAGCTTATTTTCTTAGTTTATGGTTTATGGTAAACGCGCTGCGCTTGGAAATTAATTTGAGGAGCCTATGCCGGTGAGCTCCTGCAGCTCTTTGAGCAAGTGCTTGTTGTACTCTTTGTGATTGATGGGCGCGACGGACTGTATAGTTAGCTTGTTGCGGGTCATGTCGCCAAACACCTCGTTCTTGCAGCGCAGCTTAAAGATGTGCGAAGTGAAGTTGAGGGCGGAGAAAATCTGCTCGGCCTTGGCAGCATCATTCTCAAGGGCCTCGCCAACTTCCTGCGAAGTGTGCCCGAGAAGCTGCTCGCCAACCTCGTTGAAGCTGCTCACCCAGCGGTTGGAAGTCCAGTCGCCAATGCTCATCTACAAAATAAACAAGGATTTTATGTTAGGAGAACTTAAGTTGATTAACCGTAGATCCTTCCAGTTAATACTCACGTTGATTAGCAAACGGTACTTGAAGTTAGGAAACAGTGCATTGCATTTCTCACAGCGGTACTGGTCGTTGCCTTCGTCGACCACCTTCTTGTTGCAGTCGCTTTGGGGGCAGGCGCGGTAGAAGGAGTTTTCCTGTTTGACAATGTGCACCACAGCCTTGCACTGGAAGTAGTCGGGCTTATCGCCGCTGCCCAGGTTGCGAGCCCGCGCATCCTTTAGCGTCATCCACTCGGTAGAGAAGTTGCCACCGCCCGTTCGCGCGGAGACCATGTTGGCGACATTGTCACCACCTCCGTTGTCGAACCAGCCGCGCAGCTTGTGGGCCTCGGGAATGTCCGGGTTGATCTTCATGATGGAGCCGCCGCCAAGGCTCAACGATTTGCCGCCATTAAACTCATTTATGCGCGTTCCCTTGACCAGGATAACGGGCTGCACATGACCGTCAAAGTTAACGGCTTCGTCGCCCCAGAGGGTAAGATTGATGGCCGAGTTACTCATGTCCACCAGCGTAATATCTCGCTTCTTGAACTCCTTGTTTGTGGAGCGGGCCACAAAGGATTGCAGCTCGCCCACCTCCTTGCAAATGCCAATGGTATCCACGGCCGCCTTGTTCTCCATGCCGGACACCTCGGAAATGGGAATCAGGTTGTACTTGATTTCCGGAATTGGATCGTCATCGGTATCCTCGCAAAGCTGGACAACTGTTTCACCCGAAAAGGTCATCTCGTAGGCGTTGTTCAGCGACGAATACTGTTTGTTAGCCGGCTTCAGTTGGCACTTGGAGAAGTAGTAGACGCTGTCCACTTGGATAAGGTCGTAGAACTTGTCGCACTGCTCCTTGAAGGCAGTGGCCCGAATCTCGCCCGATTCGTCCATCAGATCCATGCTGAACAACTTGCCCTCGCCGCGGGCATTGCTCCAGGTGCGAATGGCCGACTTGGATGTCACGCGAGCCTTGATCACCCACTTGTTCTGGTAGGGACTCAGGCTGGAAATCGGATGGGTCATTCCACTGTTAATCGATGCATTCATTGCTACATTATTATTGTTGTTGTGGGCTGGTTCCTTTTTGGCAACGGGCTTGGAAGGGGCTGCCGCCTTGGGCGCCAAGTCCTGCTTGGCGGCATTCTCATAGGTCACGGGCTCGCCAATTTTGGCCTTGACCTCGGCGCCAGGATTCAGGACAGTCAGCTCGGAGATGATTAGGACGCGCCTGGAAGAGGAAGTTATGGTAAAATTTCGCCGAGAGCCTGAGTAAACTTAGCCCACTTACTTGCCAGCTCCGTCCTTGCCCACCATAGAGGTCACATACTTGTCCAGCTGGACGATGGTGAACTCCTCCAGTTCTCCATTGTGCTGCATGACGTTCAGCTGGCTGGCCAGCATGGCATAGCTGTTGAAGTACTTGCCGTCGGAGATGAGGATGCGATAGCGCTCCGCATCCGCGGTGCTGTTGATCTTCTTGATTGCCAGGATCTGGAGCACCGGGCCATCCACGACCTCGCCGTGCATGATGCGCTGTGGTCGATAATTCGAGATGTCACCACACAAATACTTCAATTCTAGGTTGGCATACTTACAGCAATAACTCCCGAGGACAAAGTTGCCAAAACCATTTTGATTGTTGTTAACAATTGGACAATTTCACCAGTAATAATTATTCGTGCGTCGAGGGCTGGGAGCAAAGTGAAGCTGAATGAGGCGGGAAGGGCGCCTCGGATTTTTGAATCAGTGGTGTGCGGAACTAGTTCCATTGGCGTTCAACTCAGGGTTGCATTCCGAGCAGTACAGTCAGTATTCGTTGAAACAA
>JBAMCJ010000641.1:0-90069 GCA_037075205.1 Drosophila prostipennis
AAACGTTACAAATACAGTGGAACTTGGCTAAGTAATTTCGTAAAAATATAAAGAAATCTTAGAGATTCTAAGATGGTAGATAAATTGTTTTATTTAATTTTAATATTTTTACATTGCTAAAAAATGAATTTTCTATATTCTACTGGCTTTATAATATTCGATAAGAATACAAAATAATTATTCAGTGGTTATCCAGGTGTTTCTACAGATTTGTGGACACATATTTGATCTGAAGATATAAATAAATTTAAACTTGGTAGATGGATTGTTTTATTTTTATATTTTTAAATAGTATAAAAATTAATTTGTATCATCTCCTGGCTTTGAAATATGAATTAAAATAAATAATAAATATTAAATGTTAAATGTTTATCCGGTTGAGTTCTAACAAGTTCCTGACACATATTTGATCTGAAAATATAAATCCTTCAAAAAGAAATGCACCAAAAAGTGAAGGTTAAATACCTATAATTTATGGCAATAATACGAGTATAGATGGGTTATTAAAAACCTACTCGTTGAACTTCCACTGTTTTTGGAGCTGTGTGGGAGTGTGTGCTCCTGGCATTCTTAACCCCTGAATGGCTGACATTTTGCTTGCATTTAGGTGCAGTTCGTTTCGCCTGCATATTTGGCCAATAAATTGCGCTTCGCCCCGTATAAACTGGCAAACTGGCAGGACTGGAAGGCAGAATGGCCGGAGTTGCAGCTGCCTGATCCTATCTTCAATGGCTTCGCCGCTGCTCCTCCGGTGTGCAATTTAAATGCAACACCCTGCAATTGGCTTTGCCTTTTGTGCGCTGCAGGTGCTCCAGCCGCCGCCCAAATAGAAGAAACTGCAAACAATTTGTATTTAAATTCGCTGCTGCATCAGCAGCAGGAGGCAATTGCGGATCGGGAGATTCTGGAGGACGGAGGAGCCTGCGGCTGTTTTTAATTGGCAAATAAAAATGCGCAGACGAGAAGCGAAATTTTGCATATGAATGCAGAATGCGAGCGATTCAAAATTGAAATTTATGTGAAAAAATCAGCGTGGCACGGGCACAAAAAAATGCATAGTTTGCCATAGAAAAATAAACTAGGGCCCGGCAAACACACTACACACACACACTCCGAAACGCCAGGACATACACACACACACGTATTCATGGCAGGCAGGAAGCATCGATTATTCAAAACATCCGCAATTGGGAGCGCTTATCAACACACAGGCATCATCCATCTCCAGCGTGCGCCATGCCATCTACTCGTATAACTATGCGCAGTTTGTCAAAAATATTTTTTCTACCGCTTTTTTAGAGCCGAAATTTATTAAGCCACGGACAGGTCGTGAAAGTGTGAGCTAGGCACACTGGTTGCACAATCATTTTGCCTCGAAATTGCGCTATTTTGATTCGGTAGTTGAATTTGAAAGTTTATTTCTAGTTTTATAGGTTCTTAGAAATTGTAAGAGATTTTTGGCAGAGCTACCATGTGACTAGCGCGTTAAACTAAAAGTTTTACACTTGGAGTTAGGAATAAGAACTAAATAAGTACTTGATGTGATTTATCGATTCTACAAATACCTAATTTGCCAAAAATTATTGTACAAATGGCATAGTAATATTTGGTTTTTGTCAAAGTAGAGAAACCAAATCCTTTTTAGACAATTTTAATAAACTTGTACTCTGAAATTTATAAGTATGGTATCGTTTAATTGTTAGAAATTTTAAAAAGATTTTTTGTTTAATTTTTGTGATTTCTGGATTTAATTTTCCTGAAATTCAATAATAAAATTTAATAAATCATTATAGATAGAGTGAAAAATTTAGTATTTTATTAGTTCCAGTCTCTAAAATATTTTCCCCTCGTCAAATGACCAAAATCAAATCCCACACAGTTCAATTAATTTGTATGTAGGGTATCCTCTCATCCAGCTTCCGATTCGTTATGTTCGACCCTTTTTATCCTTCGTTTTCTTGATGAGTTTTAGTGTCTATTGTCGCGTGCGGGTTGGCCACACCCACACACATGCACAGATGTCCTGCCAGATACAGTCATTCCTCCCCTTCCCCTCTTCCATTTCCATTCACACCCACACATTGATAGGTATCCTGCGCCTCCTTTGCTCATTCATATGCATGACGATGTGTCCATTTTTGTGGCTTGTCATTAATGCATAAAAAATGCTAATGGGCCAGCGTTTATGTCAACGCTTTTGCCAAAAAGGTGCAAACTGTAGTTGTTATCCTTGTTGTTGCCGCCGGAGTTGTTGGCCAAATGTTTGTCGTAATGCCTTTTAAATGAAGTTGTGCGCCATTTGCCATTTGAAGTTTGCTGCGACTGTTTTGTCCGTTTTTTTGGCCGTTTGCAATGATGGCCACCAAATTGAGTTGGCTATGCGGTGAGAGGTTTCTTTTTTTTTTTCTGTGCCTTGCGATCCCAAAATGGAACCATCCTCATTCGACTCCTACATCGTTTTGTTTTGCGGATAAGCTGCAATGTCAGATTAGGACGAGGACGGGGTTCATGGCCTTTGAGCAGAGCTGGTGTAATGCCAAAAGGGTTCTTAGGGGTAATTGTGTGTGGATGGCTTCCATATTAAAGGCCGAGGTGACCGAGAGTGCGGCAAAGTGTTTATCACACACGCTGGGCCCTGGAGGAGGGTCACTTTCCTCGGGGGGAAGCCCTAGTCGTCGAGTGCGATTTCAATGAAGATTAAATTGAAATCGGCCAAAGGTTGCGAATGTTTGCAGTTAGCTGTTGAAAACTTAATGAAACTGTGTGAACTTCAATTGCCATTTGACATTCGAGCGGCGACCTTTGAATAGTTCTCTGGATTTTGGTAAGCTGCCAGTGCGGCTTTCTAATGAAGCCATAGATTTTCACTTGCTTAACCTAAAAATGTTACTTTTGGCAAGGACTTCTTAACAAATTATGGCTAACTGGTATTTATTTAAGGGTTTAAAAGGCTTATTCAGGATCCTTGATCAGATTCATGTTTACTGCCAATGTATGATATAAAATAATGTTTTTTTTATTTTATCAAAATAAATCGGTGAAGTTGGAGAATCTTGTATATAGGTTTTTTACCTTAAGTTACGATTTATAATTTATTTCTATTATATTTGGATTTATAATTTATTTCTATGATATTTGGATTTATAATTTATTTCTATGATATTTGACATTGTCTTTAAATTCTCAATTTTAAATGAACACATATTATAATCAATACAATTATGTTTTAAGAAGCGACAAATAAACTGAAATATTCATTAATCATCAATTTTAATTTAAATTATTCACTGCCTACTTTTAGACACCTTGAAAAGTGATTTTAAAAGCATAGTATTTTTTAAATTTAAGTTTAGGTATTTTAAAATTTTTAAAACTAATAACATATTTGATAAAGTTAAAGACATTGGTGTTTATAAATTCATGTCTGGTTTGAATATAATTCATAATTGTTATGACATATATTAATTATCATATTATAATCACTATGATTACTAATCACTATTTTTTACTATATTTAAGATATATTTTAAAGGCTATTCTGTTTCTAAATAATAGCATACCACTTATAAGTACACTATTAAGATTAAAGGAATCATCTAAAAATGTAGCTTCTTCTTCTGTGTTCTTCCCTTTTTGCAATGATACTTTCTCGGCATCCATTAGTTGGCCAGGAGCACTTCGCCACTATTGCTCCACTGTGCCCTTCGCGCCTTCGAAAATCAACGATCCGAGGCGGCCCATTAACGCTCCTCCATATCTCCTCCATCTGGGCATGCAGATGGGCTATGGGCGATGGGCCATGGGCTTGTGTGCGTGCCTGTTTGCCTCGGTGTTGGTATTGGTATAAGGCTATAGCTATTGGTTGCGGTGATGGCAGTCCTAGTGGCTCTGGTGTTTGCAAAGCCACGTATTCGCGTTTTAATGTTATCTGGGCGTCGACATCAGCGGCGCGTAACGCCAACATTTTTCATCCCAGCCAATGCGCCAAAAACAGTTTGCAGGCCAAAAAGCAGCAGGCAGGCGAGGCCAAAACAAACTGGGACTCAGAAGAGTGGAGTTCATTGCGTTATTGCAGTGCCGGTGGGTCAAAAGGGGGAAAGGGGTGGTGATGGTCAGGATAACTGGGTGGCCAAGGGGATTTGGGCGGAGGTCGTGGATTGGAGGCCGCACCAGGGACCGCAGTCAAAATGGCAATTTATCATTTTGTATTTAAGCGCGGTTCAGGTGAGAGAAGTAGAGAGTGGTTGTGGATGTGGATGGCAAACGGAAAACCAAACGAAAAACCAAACCAAACCAAACCGAACCGAAGCGAACCAAGTGAAATGAAATGAAAGGCGGCATGTGGGCCACGTATTTTTAGATACTAACAAGTGATAAAAGCCAACCACGTACCGCCCATTGTACACCATACACACACCGACACACACAGATAGCTAGATGGATGGATGGATGGATGGAAGGCTGTGATGACTGACGAACTGAGGAACTGACTGACACCTACTGCAGGCAAGGGCTGACTCGGCATTCCTTAACTGCGTATCCATCAATGTCGTAGCCTGTCGTCCTTCTGATCCTGCCGCTACTGCTGCTTTTGCTTCTGCTCCTGCTTCTGCTTTTCCGGCTGCTCCTTTCCAAATTGCTGCTGCTGACGTGCCTGCATTAAACCTATACAAAGAACCAGGCGCCAGCAGACAGCACCAAAAATTGAAAGCCTTTTATAGGCAGCACACATATTCGGCCCAGCCCCATCTACACTTGGCGAAAATCCATGTAATAAATTAAAAATATATGATTGTTTGTAAAAATTCAAAATATTATCCAATGTTATTTAAAACATACATTTCATTTTAATTTGATATTTTCCTCAAAACATTATTTTTCTTAAAAAATATTGGCTTAACATTAAAGTTTATGTGGATAAATATTTTGAACGGAATTTTAAAGAGATTTCTATTAACCTCATTATTATAAATCGGATTATATGCAAAACACTATTCTTAACGTTCAAATTCAAGTGTACTAATTTAAAAAATATTATTTTTTTCCAAATCAAAACTTGTTTGAGCTAAAATCTAACTTTGAATTTTTGAGAACTATTCATCTTTAAACAAGGATCGCTTGGAATCGAATTTTTAGAATAGAATCCAATATCTTCTCATTGGTATTTCACACCACATAGTTTGAAAAGTAGGTAGAGCTAAAATTTGCCTATAAAATAGGTATTTTTTAGAACGGTAATGGTTTTATTTAAGATCTTGGATACTTAACTCATATATGTTGAATTTAAAAACCTAAATATATACATCAGTTACTTCCTTGAAGGACAATTTGCCATCTCTGATTCACCGCCTTTTCCCTGGGTGTAGAATCCATTCGAATCCCCAGTTTCCATCATCCAAGTAAGCCCAATTCACCCCATCCAAAGCCAGCCGAGCAGAAGCTGCTAAATTTTTTGGCAATTCAATTGACGAACCCCAAAGGCGTTTGCTTTTAAATGCTCCACTTGGCTCCGGCTTCCTGAGTCTGTCCTTGTCCTCCGTCTTGTGTCTTCTCATCAGGTCCTGCCGCTTGAGCTTTGGCCCGGGATGCGTGGTTTATTAGCTGATCCCATTGCCTTGACAAGCTACTTTTGACACGCCCACCGCCGAAACAACAAATACAGGAAGTCTTAGGCGGTAATTTACTTTTCAGCGCTTTGCAGGCAAATTATGCAAGACTTTCCCTCACTCTACTCCTCCATTTTCCACTTTCCCGAGCGCCTTAACTCCGCTCAGCAGGATGGAGCATCCGCATCCGCTTTTCCCCTGCCTGGAAACTTATGGCGGCAGCTTAAAGTTTCCCACTTTTTTCCGTGTTCGGGAAGAGCATTAGAAGTTTTCAAGTGCTTCGCGGATTTGCGGAGCGGCGGAAGTTCGAAGTTCCCATGAAAATTGATAAAACAAGTTACATTTTGGTATCGCTGTGTGATTAGTCCCTCAAGTGGTTTTAGAGAGCAGGGAAAATGAATAGAGGATTTCTAATAATAGACACAAGCTGGAAATTTAAATCTCGATATACAAAGAATCAGCTGGGTTTTTGAAATCACTTTTAAATATTTTTAAATAGGAGTCCAAAAGTATGCAACAATGTATTTTTAATGCCAAAAGTGAAATGAATTCATACAGAAAGACGGCTAGCTATTATTCACTGCATACTTTTAGACTTTTGGACACAAATTATTTCAAAATATTTAAAATAAAACTCAAACATTGTTATTTATTTACCCAAGTGCACTATTTTGAGACCCCCCATCAAAGAAGAAAACCTTTCCACCTCAAGCTCAAACGGTTTAACCTTCGGAGCTCTGAAGTATTACGCAGTTGCCGGCAATTCATGGCCATCAAAATCTATTGGGGGCAAACTTGGAATCTGTTCTGTGGCACAATTGAAGTTTTAACCCCCGGAAACCCTCCACCATCCCCCACCCCTCACTGTGTCACCTTTTGGCAGTCGAACTCATAATCGGGACACGTGCTGGCTTCGTTATTTCTCTCTTATTCCTTGGCTGGCTTTCATTTACGGAACTTTCGTCTTTTCCCCCGCCCCTTTCAAATTGTCAAAGTTTTTTCTGCATTATTTTTTCTTTTTGGCAGGGGGCTAACTACTTTGCTGGCTTTTATGGACGCTCTTTATTTAGTCAATGACTTTGACGTCGACAACTTTAATCGAAAGCAATCTGGAGGCTCTGGGTCTCTGAGGTGAGGTGTGCGCACGCGTTTCGCTTAATGCCGCGTAAATTGTTTCGCAGCCAAAGTTTGCACATTTCGCGTTATCCGCCATTTACATATTAACCCAAAAGCCGAAACCCGAAACTCGAAACCCAAAACCCCAGAGCCGAGGCCCGAAAAACCCAGGAATCCCTGGGCTCCTTCCAAAAATAGTTTTCAATTAGTGTGTTTCGGGGCGCCTCTGGCTGAGTATGGGCTTTGGATTGTATTTTCCTCAAGGGGGGAAATGGGAGAGGGGAAAGGGGGGGTGCTAAAACTGCGAGTTGTACTTAAGTTTATTTGGACAAACTTTCCGCCAAGCTAAGCGAAATTATGCGCATTTTTATCGCTCGCCCGCTCGGCATTTTGTTCATGTTTATGTTTCTTTATCTCTGGCCGAAAAGTTATTGGCCAAATTAAACCGAAACTTGTTATTGTATCGGTATCCATCTTTTCGGTTAGCAATTTAAAGCGATATTCGGCGATCATTTACAGCCTGCTTTTGACTTTGCCTTCCACATAAATCATGGGCAATATTTTTTATTTTATTGCGGCCTTTTGTACCTTGTGCGGCCAACATATTGTGCATAAATCTTTAATATTAAGTAAACACTCATACATGGCCGTCTAAATTTAAATTTATCGCCTGCTGCGCATTAGTTGTACAATGTATGTGGAAAAAAGGATGGCAGGAGCTAAGGCAGGACACAATGTTGGGAGCTTAGCTTGGGAGCTCTGGATGAAATAGGACTAAAAGTTAAATGGAAATCTATGGCTTTGCGGCTTACCGGGGAGCAAGGGGTTTAGGCTTTGGGAAAAACGGGAAATGGAAATGTTATAAGCTGCAGGTAAATGTATGCAGTCGAAGGAGATTTTTTCTGTAAAACGAAACTCAAATAGAAGAATACCGAGGACCGAGCTTAAAAACTAATATCTCAAAGAGGCAAGTACAACAAAGGGAAAAACGAGGGGGCAAAGACGGAGTTACCTTGTTAACTTAGATGAAAAGTTGACACTCGAGCGTGGAAAAATCACTCAGAAATGCCAAAGAAGCCAACGCAATTGGCCTTGTTAGCGGATGGCAACTCAAGAACCCCGTGCGCAACTGTACTTGCTCTTTTGGCCCACCTCAGTGCTCCTTCCTTCCCTTCGATCCTTCAACTTCTTCCACTTATTTGACGCTTTTCAAAACTCTCTCACATATCCACAACAATCAACTGCGATTCGTGACGAGCTGAGGGCCCGCATTTCGAGGCTAAATGTCGAAAACTTTCGCATTCGCCTCCCGGTGTCCCGCCATTAACTCTGTTCCAAAAGCTATGGTGAGCAGCAGGAAATCACTGCACATACAGAGAGAGAAACTACTGTTACTCGATAATATTATCATTTGAATTTTTGTTCATTCTAGTGCTGCACGTGATATAACATTTGTGAAATATTATAATAATTTTTACAGAATATTTACATTACATATTTACATTAAAATAATAATACATTTTAACGTTATCACCATCATATCAAAATAATTAAAAATGTATTCCAAAATTTTTAAAAATCTAAAAACAGAATTATTTTTATTAGTATGTTTTTCGTAAAATATTCTAGTGCAGTATATGAATTTTAAGTTTTCCATTTAAGGAATATTATAATAATATTTACAGAATATTTACAATAGAATAACATTATCACCATCATATCAAAATAATTAAAAATTATTTCCAAAATAAAATATAATAATATAAAATAATATAAAAATATAATTTTTTATCAGTGTGCTTTTAGTAAAATATTCTGCATTTTACCATGACTTTATGTCTGCACATGTTAATGCATAAATGAATTATCACCTGCATTATTTTCTTGTCTAGATAGATAAATCGATATTCATTTGTATCAATTTGCAGCTTTTAATATTTTAAATATATTACGTTACTGTCGAGAAACGTAAATAAATCAAATAAAATAAATTAAATTACTTACTCTCACATCAAATATGGGAAAACAGCATGGGGAGATAAATAAGGAAATGAATAAGGTGAAACATCAGTGTAAAATGCGCACTTCTTTGATTAGGAAAAACGCCAGGTAATCGTCTGCGGGCGCCGCCACAAAAGCTTGGCTGGTTTGGTTGGGAAATGGAAAATGGTGGGAGTGCCCGTGCACGGTGAAAATCAAATAAATAAAATAAACCACAAGATGACGTCGTCGCCATGACAATGCCCTGGCTGGCTTGTCCAAAAAGAGCTGGGGAACTGGGGGCTTCGGGGGGTCGGGGACGGGCGGATCTGTTGTTTATTCGATAAATCTATGGGAAGGCAAGCGGCGCTTGGCCATCGAGCCATTCGAATCGAGCAGAGAGAAGCTCGAAGCTCCGCCAGCCGTTTTTCAGTAACTGGCAAGCGTTCGAGCTGAGCGGGCTAAGCCGGGCCCAAAGCAACAAGAACAACAACGAGAGCAACAGTACAGTCAGTGAGTGGGCGGGGTGGGTGGCATTTCCACCCGCAGGAAAATAGCTTTTACCACCCAGTGTTTACGTGTGTGCCTCTGTGTGTGCGGTTGTTATTATTGATGGCTTCACTTTAACTTGCAGCTGGCTGCGGGAGCTTCATTAAGTGAGAGTTCGCTGCTGGATTTGTTGGCTTTGTTTGGACGTTGGCAACATCGTCGCCGTTATGGATTCACCTACACCGCCAATTGTCATCGAAGATTCAAACGGTTCAGCAATGGACGCCTGTTTCACGGCATTCGACAAGGACGGGTGAGTTGGTAGGAAATAAGAAATATATTTATCGGATTTAATTGAATTACATTGCCCTCCCCACACAAATAATCAACTATTTATAAATTAATCCTGTAATTATATAATCTCAAATTTAAATTCAGGCCTTTTTGTTGTTTGCCCTTTTTTTATTATATAATTACCTTCATTATAAATATACGGTTTTGCTAAAAACTGCCACCACAAGCCGCAAAGTAGATTATTTGGCAAAACAAATAAACAAATGATCAAATTGTGTTGAAAAATATATTCAAAGCATATTCAGCACCGGTTAAAGTAAATAAACAATCATTTAAATGTTTTAGTTTTTCCTGCACAAATGGAAAAATAATTTATTTTATAACAGGCTGTCCAACGTAAAATGGCGTGCATTAATTCTAATTGACATTTTGAGCCGTTTTATATGGGACATTTTAAATGTGAATCGATAAATGCAAATGTAGTCAACCAATTGTGTCTGTTTAAAAGCCCCTCTGTTAAAGATTGTGATTTATATTTTGACTGCTAAAAATATGAATTCAGAAATCATATTTATTTGACTGAATCCAAATTTTTAACAAATGAAGTGTCTTTAAATAGGTCAACATGTTAGGAAAAAACAGAAAATTAATTATGACTTTTATTTTATCAAATCAATGTACATGTTTCTAGTAGAAAATAATTAATTCGTTGTTTTTTTACTTTTGAAATTTCAAAATTTATTTTTTTTATAGGCCAAAATATAAGAAAAATGTCTATTAAAGCCAGGGCAATTTTGTAAAATTTTCAGCAATTAATTGCAAACATTTTTAATTAGTTGAAAATGGCTAGAATTCCTTGGACATTTTAACATTTAAGTTTTAGTCATTTCTTCTAAATTACTAATTTTGAACCATTCCTAATGCTTTTTTCCAGTGATGACCGCCTGAGCCTTGCCGAATTTTCCATAATCTGTCGAGCTCTTTTCCGCAACGACAAGGGACATATCTACGATGTGCCGCCCGAACGCCTGGAACAGATATTCGCCGTCTTCGATACGAATGGCGATGGCTTCATTGACAGGGAGGAGTTTAAATTCTGCTGGAACCAGTGGATAAAAACGGTGAGCCGGAATTAACTGAATTTCCCAGTCCCCCCATTTCAGGTCTGGTTACTTTTTTGCACTACTATAGGTATGATTTTCTTGTTTTGTGGTTAACGTTTTGCGTTATTCAGTGATTCATATCCGGGGACTCGTAAAATCATAAAAAAAATGTGATAATAAAATATTTGTCAACATGTATCTCCCCTTCCACAAACACACACACACACACATGAAGCTAAAATTTGCAATCAAAGTGGCCGAGTACTCGGATTGTGTGTGTAATTCAATCCTGATCAGTCCCAGACCCCGGGATTCTGATTCTCAGGGGTGTGGAGAGGGGGCTTTTTGGGGGGATTTGGGGGGCTTGGGCAGCGGTAAAATGTCGCTTACAGCGAATGTCACACGTCATGGGTCTCCCAGGGATGCTTTCATCATCATTTCCATTCCGCATTTCGTATTTCGCGTACCATCTTCCTATCTCCCCTCCCCCTCCATATCCATACCCATTTCCACTTTCATCATCATCATCATCGTGCTGCTGGCCTGTCACGAAGAAGAAGAAGCAGCAGGCGGCGGCATATGCAAATGTGATAATCCGATGCCGGGACTGCCTCACACAGATACACACTCACACACTCACACTGAGCCACAGTGGCCAGACTCCGCACGTAAAGTGATAAAAACGCGTGACAAATAAAATGCCACAGAAAAAAGTATGGGAACTGGAAAACATGGCCCAAGTTGCATTCAAGTAGAGTCCCCATCTCCATCCCCATTCCTTTTTCCTGTTTTCTCTCCCCAGCATATTAAAATAGAAATGGGCGAAGAAAAAATTTCAAATAATTTTATTGTTGTAGTCTATGACTTTTGCACATCTCCATCCGCATCACAACTTTGTTTGCCACAGTCGCTGCCATAAAATTGCGTACGTGATGGTACCAATTTGCAAAGACTTCTTTATTTATTGCTGCCTGCTTTAAGCTACTTGAAGCGCCGGCAAGTTTTGAATTTTATTTGGCTTTTTCCTTCTCTCGAGTGGAAATCAAAGTTCGACGAGGAATTTTCACCGAAAAGTTTTGGCTTGTTGATAAAAACAGTCTGAATAAAATTCTCAGTGAAAACAAATGGAAGAAAAAGAGTTTTTAGGTGGTTTAGACAAGAGTCGTTATTAGATTCTCCGTTTAATGGTGTTTCCTGTTTTATAAGTATGTTTTAAAAGAGTTTTCTTAGACACTTTGAACTTGCAACAACTGGAAAATTATTTTCCCTCTTCAATTAAAGTCTTTGATTAATTTTTCTCTAAAATGTTATTATAACTTGGCGTCTATTTAATTTTTATTTAATTTTTTCTGGACAAGTGGTGTAGTAAATGTTGAATAAACGAAGTAATTGTTTGCAACTACTTTAATACTTAAATTTTTCGCAATTTGCAAAGTTTTTCCATCCTTTTTGCGGATGGTTTTACCGGCAGGCAAACTTTTAATGATGTATTTCCACCTGATAAACAAGACAACTTAAAGCTGGTTTAAGTGTTTAAATTTAGTGTATTTTTAGCAAGGGCTTTAAGTTGCATTAATGAGTAATGGTTTCGTTTTAGACCATTTTTATCACATATCCCAATATTTAAAGTCTATTCTTTGAGTTTTATGCTAGGTGGATGGTACACCATCAGTGTGTTTATTTATTTTCCCACCTTCCAAACCGGAGGCATCAACTTTGATGACCTGCTCTCCACCCAGCAATCAGCAATCCACCCACATACGCCATTACGTATACGCAGTGATGGCGGCTTATGCGTTGCCTGTTGAGTCCTGCCCTCCATTGTCACGCGACAAATTATTTTTGCGGAGCGAGGGAAAAGAATAATCATTTTATTTTTGATATGCCATTTAGCCCCGCCCAACGGGGACCGCCTCTTCCGCGCGGCACACACACCAAATTGTGTAATATTGTATAAAAAATTTATTAACGTATAAAAGGCAGAGCGAATGAAATCTTCCGGCAGCTGATATTGTAATAACGGCAACACTTAAAAAAATGACAGCCCCTAACGAAACCCTACTTACGCATTCGCAGTTTTTGCACGAGAAATGAAATAAATTCGAGCAAAAATGCCGCCCCATAAAATTGACTTTTGTTTGTATTTCCGCATGAATTGCATAAATGGTAATTTTGCAGTTTAATGTTTGTGCGAAGGGATGGGGAAAATCAGAAAGAAGCGAAACGCAGCGCCGAAAAAACGGAAAAAAGGAAAAACAACAAACCAGCCGAAAAATTTGCATAATAAACAAATCAACTGACGGACGACTAAAAAGGGAGGGGGAGGGGATTGAGTTTGGCTTAGAATTATGAGGATGAAACTTTGGCACACACACACACAAATTAAATAAACGCATAAATAGAACATTAACGCCATAAATCATTTGCAACGGTCGCTAAATATTTTGCGGCTCCTGCGGCTGTCTGCTTATAAATATATTTGTGTGGATTTCGGTTTCGATTCGGTTCGGTTGGGATTGCACATTGAAATCGATTGAAGTTGCGGAAACGGAAATGGAAATGAAAGCAAATTTATGGAAATAATACCGACCGCTGGCCCATCGAATGATTGCGCGTGTCCAGAATTCATTTGAATGCGAAAGGTAGTCGTCTGTTCGTCTGTCTGTCCATTATTTACCCCAATTTTGATTTACACACATAATTCAATATGACGCGCTTACGTTTTGATGTTTTTATTGTGTGTTTGCATTCGCCCCGAAAGTGCGTAATTTATGTGCTTAAATGTGCAGAAAATGCTTTTTTAACCAACTGCACAGAAAGGTTTCCCAGGCGAAAGTTGCCCCAAGCGTGAAATGCTGCGGCTTTCACATTTCTGGGAGCCCTGTGTTTTTGACGAGGGACCAAAACCCTAAGCTAAAGTTTATGCCTGGGTTTGGGTCCCTTTGCTCTCTGCCTAAAATACTAATTGACAAAGGTGAAAGGACACAAAAATACAGCTCGGCGTTTTCCTGATAAACTCAAACTCGCTGGCCTGGCACTTTATTTAATGCGAATCTATTCCTTTTGTTTGGGCCTTGCCTTTAACATTTTCGGCCCTCTCAATTGACTGCAAGAGGCGTTCTTTTCATGCACAAGTACATACCATTTCTTTCATTTTGGGGCTCTCCTTTGTCCGTAAATATTTCATTTCTTTAAACTGCTTTTATTTCTCGTATAATAAATTTATGGCCACCTCACCTGCTCGTTTGCTTTTGCTCCTTTGTGGAAACACACACACACGCAGGCGGAGGCGGCGGGCGGTGGGCGGTGGGCGTGGCAGCCATATATCATACAAGGCATCATCATATAGTTCATTGAACCCCCTGGCCATAAAGCAACTCAAAAATCTTCAACAGCTTTAAGTGTCTTACAATGTCTACCGTTAATCTTGGTCCACCCTCCCTACTACACCCCCAAACGCACACACACACAGAGACATTACAGACACTAACACTGTGTCGTTTATAATGTCTTCATTTATGGCACAAAATGTGGCACATTTTTTGTGCTCAGTTACGCACCAACACCGAAAAAGACACGGCGAATAGTCAGTAGTCCTCCATCTCGGCGGGCAGGAGAATTACAGTGAGTGCCAAAAGTCGCCTCACAACTTCTCTGCTCATCGAGCGGAAAATAATATCGTGCTATAAATTTCGCTCAGTTTTCCTCTTCCCAGCTTAATTTTTGCTGGTCGCTGGCTGCCGACTGTTCGGATTTTCCCCTGGCGGCTGCCTCACCGACTGATGAAAGTTTAACGACCAAAGTTGACACGCTGCGGCGATTATTTAGAAAGTTAATGACTTATAACATACCCCAAAAAAGTCGCAGGAAATGAAACAGTGGAGGCGGAAATCAGAAAAGAGAGGGCGTCGCAAGGGGAAAGGGGGAGGGGCAAGATGACCGGAGGAGCAAGATTCATTGATTTACTGACCAGTCGGAGGAGTTGGTTTTAGTTGATTGGACTTTATTGAAAAATGAGTCGCCATTTCTTAAGCTCTTGAACGGAATCAGCGAAAAAATGCGATAAATTGCAGGTTAACTAGGGCGGCCCAATTCATCTTGGCTCGAATGTAAATTTGAAAGAAAAAGGACGGAGGACCTGCAATTTGATTTCCTGTCATTTCGGGTGACCAGTGCTTGCGGCGAATTCCGTCAGGCTTTCATCGCAGTTAAATAATGGTTATAATCACTCAACTAACTTTTATGCAATGGGAGATTATGATTTGTAAATTAATTTCCATGGAATATAGTTTTTGTAAGAGATCCTAAATGGTTTCAAAATGTTGGGAAAAATATTCTAAAAAATATATAACTATTTAGAATCCAGAATTAATTTTAATTACAATTTGTTTTTAATTATTTCAATATTCATATTGTTCTGGAGTAGGGAAAAATAATTCTAAGGGTTGTTTACCCCGAAAAACCTCTCTAACTTTTGACTTAATCGAAAGTCGGCTCAGCGATTGAAAATTATGAAAATTATTTTCCGTAGAATATATTTTTTAAAAATATTTAATTAGATTTATAAAAGATCCTAAATGGTTTCAAAATGTTGGGAAAAATATTCTAAAAAATATATAACTATTTAAAATCCAGAATTAATTTATAGAACAAATTTATTTATAAGTATTTTAAATATTCATATTGTTCTGGAGTAGGGAAAAATTATATTCCACCCAAACCAGTTACTCCGAAAAACCTCTCCAACTTTTGCCTTAATCGAAATCGGCTCAGCGAAACAATTTTCCCACTATCCATCCATAAGTTGTGTCGGAATTCAAGCCACCTTTTATCCAGATAACCCCGCAAGTTCTGGGCGCTTATTTATAGTTAGTTTTCACTTCTTTTGGCGGCTGAAATTCCCGGGTAACAACTACCACCTACCGAATCCTTAGCCCGGCTGTCTGGCAGCCGCATAAATTGTATAATGTAATTTTCCAGCAACTGTCAGCCCCAGCCCGGCCCAGCCCACAAATCCACAAAACTGTCAGGACGATGAGGACTGTCTGCCTATGCCAAATATATCTGTGCATATATCTCTGTGTATATATCTCCACAGATATATGTATTGGGGGTCTCCGGCGACTGGCAGCCACCAACTTATGCAACAATTTCGGAGCGGAAATTGCTTTAGCACCTGCCTCCGCCTTTCTACCCCCCGAAAAGGTGTACATTTTGGGGATATGTGTGATACCGAATATCATGCGCGGATCCACGGGGGGTGATATGGGTGATATATCACCCCCCACTCGGCTGAAAAATTAATTAATAAAAAATTTAATTTTGGTACTCAAAAAGTATGCAACAAAAAAATTGTTCTGATATCACCCCCCACAACAAAATCCTGGATCCGCCACTGCCGAATATATATAGATGGCATGTGGGTGTGTCTGGTCTGGGGCTTCGGCACGTTCGCCTTTTTGGCACATACTTCAATAGCAAGTTGAATTCCATTCGATTCGCTTCGAATCGTGGCTCGCTCTCGTCTCGTCGTCTCGTCGTCACTCGTTTAGCTTGGCAACTTTTTTGGCCCAAAACCCAAAAGCCAGAGACACACGAACACTTTGACAGTTTGTCTGCCTGGCCGAATTGAAGTTGGCCTGGGAGCCAGCAGCCCGATTTGGGATTGGTAACCCCAAAAAACGTCGACGCTCTGGGTTTTACGGATTTTCAAATTTATTTCACACCGAAATTGAGTCGAACCGAAGGACGAAAGTTTCTCCTGTGTGTGTGTGGCAAAGTTATTCCTATAACTTGTTCCTTTTGTCTCGGCTTCAAGTGTAATTTGAATTTAAGATTTGCTGTGGTTACCGAAAGGTGCCAAGAACTCTAGCCCCCTTTTCTCCTTAGTCCCCCTGATCCGAAAAACCAACCTGTGGTTATCCATCCCCCCTTCAGCATCTTGCCTTCAATAATTAATTTAACTGTAGCACATTTTTGTGGAGTGGTTGGGGGAGGGCAGCAGCTTCATCAGAGATTCATAGTTTTAACTTTAAATTAAGATGCTGATTTCCGGGGGGCTGTGTGCCATCATAACAAAGGCCCAGAGGTCAGTTGTTTATATTGGCCGGGTTTTGGGGCTGGGGCGCGTGTTAATTTGCCAAGTTTTGCAGCAGCACCAGGATGATGATGATGGCTCGCCAGTGGATCTTGGGGAGCATCTGTGCCAGATGGCCCGTAATTGGAAGCCTGGCCCTGATTTCTTGAGGTGAGCGAAGAGCAACTTGATGTGCAAATTGCGGTAGACAACCGGTGCTTCGGAGCCTTTTGTGGCCTTAGCCGTGTTTGCCCCCAGTTATTAACTCGGCTCAGCTCTCCGGCTTGTCTAATGTGTCTGCCTTAATTGTTTTGGAGTTGGGTTTAAGCCGAAGGAGGAGGGCTAGTTTTGATTTGTAGTTGAATTAACAAGGAGGACCGGGCCAAGTGCCTCGAGGGCAGTTGAAGAGAGACTGACTGGCATAGTTTGATGAGAGATATCTTACACACGGAAAAATTGAGTACAAAAAACAGAGATTATTATTGTGCTTACCTAGAAGTTTACTTAGAGTAGAAGAAATTTTTCAAATCGATTCATTCATTAAAAAGTTATGATGAAATGCAAATGATGAAATTCAATCAGTGCAAGCAGTCGCATACTGCATGCATATCTCCATCTCCCTCGCACTTCCTTAGTCGAGGTACTCGACTATAGCGTTCTCTCTTCTTCTTCTTGAAATCGAGATAAAAGCATTGCATAGTCAAACTGAGAGGACTTCATCTCGATATCGAGAATACGCATTCTTAAAAACCATCAGAAAACTTTGATCTTGATTTCGAGAAAATGAGTATTGAGTCGATCTTGGCTCACTTTTGAGTTCGAAAATTCTAAAATTCAGATCGTTGAAAACGGTCTTTCCCTGAGTGCATTTTCTCGGCTGGATTTATTGCCATATTAGCTGCAGATCCTGTCGCTGGTCCTATCCCGGGCATTTAATCTTCCCCGGCATTTCCCTGAACCCAAATTACCCAACACTTCCTTTCACTTAGACAGTACGACACACACGAACTTGGCTAAATTGATACATTAACTACCTTGATCCGGCTATTATCTGGCTGCAGCTCCGCTTCCCCTGCTGGAAACTATTCTCAAAATGTTGAGAATGTTCGCCATGTAAATGTAAATCACTTCCTCTCGACTCTCGACTCGGTGCTCCATTCTGCTGCCGCCATTCTCCTTTCGCCGCTGCTGGCATCCAAAGTGGTTGCATCCCAGTGGCAACTGCGACTGCCAACATGGTGATAAATCATCAACTGCTTAAGCGCTGTCTCCCCGCTGCCCAGAGCTCCAGTCTTCCGTCTCCCGACTCCTTGGTTCACCTGCCTGTGGATCCTTGCAGCTGCAGCTCACGTTCCACCGCTTTAAGGCATTTAGCTGGATGACATATTTTAAATGCCCTGCCAGCCCAAACAACACAAATCAAAAGGAGCAGGAGGAGCAGGATGAGCAGGATGAGCGAAGGACGAAGAGCAGGAGCTGCAACTGCGTCTGTGTTTGCGCATAGATCATAATCATTCATAATCAGCGTGCACATAAATAACAAATTAAAAGCGCTTCACTAATTTTAAATATGCTCGAACATAATCAGCTTACAGTGAGCCACAAGGATGCGACAGAGGATGGGGATGAGGATGCAGGAGTGGGGACATGGGACGGGGGACGGGGGCACAGGATGGGGCTGTTGATGATGCTTTCGCCACTGTTGATGATGCCGCTGCTCCTGCTGCCAGTCAAGATAGCAATGACAACCTAACGAGCTGCTCCCCGCCTGTCTGTGTGTGTGTGTGTGGGTGTGTGTTTGCCGTGCCTGTTTGTGCGAGAAATTTAGATGCTCTTCAAAAAAGGTTATAATGCATGAGGAAAAAATGTTGGTTCTGGAATATCATATCATCGAACTTTAAGGAGATTTCTAATAATATTTTAGAATCAACAAATATTTTATAAATCAAAGGTGATCATAAATTTGGAATACTCAGAATCCATTATTAGTTAAGGTTAAATATCACATATAATATTTTATTGATAATAAATTGAGAACAAGATTAATCTTTAAGAAATTAATGAAAACAATAATGTTCTTTTTTAAGCAATTTTATCGAAATAAATTAAAATTGTTTATTTTCCAAAATATTTAAAATTAAAAGAACTTTCGGCCACCATATCATCTCTTCTCATTTTGTTTAGAAGCAAGCGCATTCACAATTCGCTATATCTGCAATACGTTTTTTAAGATTTCTATTTTTCTTATTCCTCCATTTTTTGACTGGCTTTTACTTCATTTAAAACGCATTTATAACGCTGGGCGGCGAAAAAAGAAACTCATCAGCCGACGGAGAGCACACACACACACTCGCACACACTCCGATACACACGCTAATGCAGAGCCCATATATGTATACAAATTTTCTTTTTAGCTTTTCATGTTTGTGCTCTGGGTACTTTTGGTACTGGGTCCGCCCAGAAAATGGCCCCCCTTTCACCTTTCACCCCGTACCGCCTTTGTGGCGCCTGCTTCACTTACTTTGCCCATACAATTTTTCTTACAATTTTCTTTCATTTTTCTGTTGTCCCTGCTCCTGTTCGCCCTTCCTCACGGTTTTTTCTTCGGTTTTTCGTTTTTTACTTTATTTTTCTCGTGGCTGCTCATGTTTCCCGCTGTAACATTTTCGTGATACTCACCATCTCTTCTTCTCGTCCTCTCTTTTCTGGCAGATTGTGCGACCGGTGAACGCGTTCCTCATTGTTGATGTACAAAATGATTTTATAAGTGGTTCCTTGGATATAAGTAATTGCAGTGCACAGCAGCAAGGACACGAGGTGAGCGCCGGAGTCGCAAATGGCGAGTGGGGGTGGATGTGGGGGGGTTTTAGGGGATGTGGGTTTTCATTTTGGGTGGTTAGCTTGGCAGCAACCTGGCCAGCAGCTTAGCCAACGACAGGTGCGGTAAGCGACGGCGACGACGGAAGGACATAAAAAAGTAAAGCGTAACAAGAAATGAAAATGAAGGACCCGGGTTCCCGAGTTCCCGGGTTCGAGCCAAAGTCATTGCCGCTCCAGATGATGAGGAAAAGCCGGTTCTGCAGGGAGTGAGCGGGATGGGAGTTGTGCATGTCAGACCTCAATACCAGATACTTTGGGGGCTAAGAAAAGAGAGAGAGTGCAGAAGCGGAAGCGGATATGCTTTACTTAAGTCGCTTCCGCGCTGCGACACACGCCGGAAGTCGTCGAGATCTCTCCCTCTCACTCGCTCCCAGGCTCACTCCCCCCTTAATGCCACGCCCACTCCATTTCCATTTCCATCTGGCAACTGACATGGCTCTGTGGCTGGTACATGAAAATTTGTCAAAATTAATAACACGCACTTCCGTCTCCTCTTCGCTTTATGGACTCTCAAGTTGACTTTGTGTGGCAAGTGGCAGCAGCTCCACCTTATCCTCCTCCTCCTTCTCCTTCCATTTCCTCCTGCAGATACTGGAGCCCATCAACAAGCTGCTGGATACGGTGGACTTTGATGCCGTCTTCTACTCATTGGACTGGCATCCCAGCGATCACGTTTCATTTATTGATAATGTCAAAATGCGCCCCATGGACGAGTCCTCCTCGGTAAGCAGACGTCGATGGTAATTGAACGGAAGTGCCGGGCACTTAACTGTCCCCCCTCCCCTCTTCCCCCCTTCAGTTGGATTCGGACTCCGCCCAGGTGTTCGATACGGTCATCTTTGCCGGGCCGCCGCCCATGAAGCAGCGCCTGTGGCCCCGCCACTGCGTCCAGGACTCGTGGGGAGCCGAGCTGCACAAGGACCTCAAGGTGGTGGACCACGGCATCAAGGTGTACAAGGGCACCAATCCGGAGGTGGACTCGTACTCGGTGTTCTGGGACAACAAGAAGCTGTCGGACACCACGCTGAATGCCCAGCTGAAGATGAAGGGCGCCACGGACATCTATGTGTGCGGTCTGGCCTACGACGTTTGCGTTGGAGCCACCGCGGTGGACGCTCTGTCCGCCGGGTACAGGACCATCCTCATCGACGACTGCTGCCGGGGCACGGATGTTCACGACATCGAGCACACCAAGGAGAAGGTGAACACCAGCGACGGCGTTATCGTCCACACCAACGAGGTGAGGAATAACTTGGTTTTCAGAATTGGAAAATCCAGAAATAACAAAGCCAATAAATTAGCAATTACAAATTACCACAAACTTATTAAATCTCAGAGTTTTTGGAATTAATTTTTACTTTTTAACTGCTGCTTAAAATATTTCTTAAAACATTTTTAAATGTTAAAAGACTTTATATAAAATAAATTAAATAGCAATTAAAAATTACCAGAAATTCATAAATCTTAGAATTTTATGTGTTAATTTCCACTTTGTAACTGCTGTTAAAAATATTTCTTAAAACATTTTTAAATGTTAAAACAATTTGTATAAAATAATTAAATCAGGAATTAAAAATTACCATAAATTCAAAAAAGCCTAGAATTTTAGGAATCAGTTTTACTTCGCAACTGTTACTTAAAATAATTCTTAAAACATTTTTAAATGTTAAAACACTTTGGATGAAATAAATAAATAAGCACAAATTCAATAAATCTTAGAATCTTAAATTCAATAAATCTTAGAATATTAAATTCAATAAATCTTAGAATTTTAGGAATTAATTTGAACTTTGCAACTGCTGTTAAAAATTTTTCTTAAAACATTTTTAAATGTTAAAACACTTTGCTAAAATTAATATAAAAATCATATTTCAAGCGTTTTTGCTTTAATATACTCATACATTTTATCGAATCCCTTTTTCAGGTCAAGGCAATGGCTGAGGGTCGAGATCGTCGTCCGGAATTGGGCTACAAACTGGCCATGGAGCTGAAGAGTCCCGATTCTGTACTTTCGCAACGCAACGGATTCAGACCCACATACTAAATCCCAAAGGCAAACGTCACGCTAGGCTTATTTTCATGGATATCAAACAAAAAGACAAATGGCTTTTATGTAGTCAACGGTTAGAGCGTTTCGATTAGATTAGATTAGCAACACCTGTGAAGTGCCTCCGTAGATTGGCTAGCTTTTGCTAAAGACATTCTAGAATTGGTAAACTCTTTTTTAAGCCTGTTATCCATGTGGATTTTACATGACATTGCAGTACTAACAAAAATAACAATCGTAAACGAAAAGTGCAAAGTTCTTGCCTGCAGACACGGAGTTAATGAGGTAAATCAAATGACGTTCAAGTATTACCAAGCTCTCTCTCTCTATAACCCAAGCACCTTTAAATACAATTCCAAGAGCAATGAAGTACGAAGGGTTCTTAATGTTGAGCGCTGCACCTGTTTGAATTAAATTGATATTATATACAAACAACAAATATATAAGTAGAGATCATTATTTATTTTAAAACAAAATATTATATATACCAACTGCTTCAGTGAGAAATAATATATGTACTTAAAATCGTTGGAATGGAAATAAAAATGGATGGATTTATGAAAAACAAATTAGGTTTATCTGTGAAAGATTAGATAATTTAATGGTTGGTTATATGGTATTTATCGTATTTATTGGAAATATTTATGAATGGTGTGTCACACGAATCAGTGTCAAATCAGTGTCCCCTTGAGGCCATGTTCAGATCCCATCGAAGCCATAGAAACCCGTATCACTTGCACCCATTTTGTACCCACTTTCTGACGGATGAATATATGCGTGCTCTCTTTAAGCGAATTGCCAGTTGCAAGGCAAAAACTTCAAAACAAACCGTATAAATGTCCTGGCCGAAAGTGTGGCACAGACTGTTAAACGTTTTTTCTTCGTATGTGTGTTTTTCCTGGTTTTATTCCCAGAGTTTTCCAGCTCAGGAGGAGCATGAGGAAAACAGAAATAACAATCCATGCAGCGTTTAAAGAAACTTTTCTGTTTTATGTGTCTGTGCTTTTTTCCCTCTCATTCTCTGCCAGAGGTTTTTGTTTTTGACCAATTTTTGGTGTTTTTTCCTTTTTGTTTATTTTTTTGTAAATGCAAGGAATGGGCTGGAGAAAGTTCTCGCCTGTTACTTTTCGAGCAGGCGACTAAAACCAACTTTAAATTTATTAACACCCGGCTACTAAGCAAGGGCGGAGTGGGCGTGGCTCCATTGTGGGCCCAGTGTAAAGTGCAAACTTTTTATTTTCCACATTTCAGCATATTTTCCCATTTGCCAAATGGGCGAGCCACTGCGAGAGTCCGAGTCTGGCCAAGTTTTATGGTAAGCACTCCCCCCAGAATTCGCCCAGCCGCCCAGTGTGGTTTTCCCAGCTAAGCTGAGCACTGGCTTTTGGTCTTTTATTTGGATCGGGAACAGAGCCTCAAATCGTTTACCTTTTGTGGCGTCGTCTGCCGTAGACAATGAACTTTAGCTCCGGCTCCAGTTCCCAGATCTCTAGCCTGCGACGCGGAGCCATACTGAGAAAAATGTTGGCATTACATATTTTACCCAATTTATGGCCCTCTAAATTGCAGTTTAGTTTTGCTCAGGTGTGGAGAAGTGCAGCATGCATTGTCAGTTCGCCTGTAAAATGTTTATATAGCTATCTTTTCATAAATTGCCATTTTTAGTGCATGTCTCAAATGAAAGTGTCCTTTTATTTTAAAATTTTTATTCACCTTTTATCAGCTATTATACTTGAATTAAACGAATATTTTTAGTTGGTTATGAAGGAAAAATAAATTGATAATTAACTTTTTATATACAAATTTCATAGAACTAGGAGGAATTTAAGATTTATGCAGAATTATAAAGAAATTTTATACAGAAAAATGTTCTGAGAAAATATATATATTTTCTACATTTAAAATGCAGTATCTTAAAAGATAAATTAATGAAAAAAAAATTGGAAATGGATATAACATTTTCGTAGAATTTTGAGAAATTTCAAATTGGTACACGAATTTTTTTTATTTTTTTTTTTTTATTTATTTAAAAACCAAATATAGTTTTAATTTTTCAGCATTTAAGATTCAGTAGTTTGGAAGATAAATGGATTAATATACAGTATGAAAGATATATTTAAATATTTTAAAGATATAATGTTTAGTTATCTCCTGAATTTCATACCTATATTTTCTCGCTGTCCACCAAACTTTTGTTGTCATGCCCTGTTGTTCGGGGTTCTGTTGTAGCTGGCGGTGGCGGTGGCGATGAAAATGGAAATGGCTATGGTGGTAGCGGCATCTCTTGCGGTCATGCCACTGAAATCCACACGCTGCCAGCTGTCAGCGGCACTGGAAAATGTTCCACTCACACAGCCAGGCACACACACACACGGGGAAAACGGGTAAAAGGGCGCAAAGGGGGTGAAAAAAAGGAAGAATCGCTGATGAAAATTGCTTGCAAGTGGTTTCTGTTTCTGTGTCTCTGGCTCTGACTCTTCCAGCCCTTTTGCCATGTAATGGTCTCTCGTTTTGCTTGTAAAACTTTTGGATTATTGTCAGGCACACATAGGCACATGGGCTGGCTGGCTGGCCATTTGCCAAGAGGCCCGGGACTTGGACACGGACTGGGAAAAGGACTAAGGACTACGGACCACGGACTACGGACCACGGACTACGACTACGAAAAACGGAATATGGACACGACATGAGCGCTTCGTTCGCGTTTTGCTCTTAACAGCAAATTCTCGCACATTTTTCTCTTGCACTCTCACTCTATATATCCATCCATCTATCTATCTGGCGCTGCTGCTGCGTAGGCGTCGCCATTTTGTCCATGACCTGGAACTGCAAATTCAACTGTGTCCTGTGTGTGTGTGTGTGTGTGCGTGTGCTTGTGAGGCAAATGCAGATGAAGCCGGGAAACTCAGAAGCTGGGAAGTCGGAGAGAATCCCCAGCTGCTGTCTGCAGGCGACTGGCTGACTTGTAGCTTGTTCTTGTGCGCTAAGCTTGCTGTTCGGGGTTTCGAAGGGGAGGGGCGGTGAAAGGGGGCGGCTTGAGGGGGCGTTGGCGTCAGAAGCCACTATGTTGCGCCCGAGATCTTAATCGCTTCGACAGGGTTACGGCAGGAAAACAAAGTGACTGTAGAACACCTCAAGGAAGCCTGCCAAAACGTCTCTAGACATTAGGAGTGCTCCTGACTTCACTGATTACCGAGCAACCGCAATAAGAAATTGAACTTTCACTCTATCAATACCTCACATATAGGAAAATGCTGATTGTCAGATCAGAACTCAGTTATTCTATGCGAATACCATTAAATGGGATTTATCTTTAGAGCCAAGAAAATATAAGTACATTGAATCATAACAACTGGTACACTGATACAAAAATTGAAGAGTAAAAATAAATATTTGCATACTGAATCCTATTAAATATTTAAATTAAATAAAAAAACATAATATTTAATTGAATGATTAATTTAACAAATGAAAATATGTCAATCAAGGAGAAAATATTATTTTACTTCATTAAAAAAAATATTTTCTTATTGAATAATTGTTAAGATTCATATGTTTCATATTTAAATTTAATAAAAACCGCAATGGATGAAAATTAAAGCAAAAAATATTTGGTTTGAATATTAAATCTTTGGATTTACTACGTTTTTTTTATAAGTGTAATAATATTGGGATGTATAAAACCAAAATTAAAAATGATAAAAAAAAAAAAAAAACACGAATAAATTATTTGCAGTATAAATTCCATGATTTGGCCACATCTCAAAAAACTGTTGCCAAAATTTTAATGGAAAGACTGTAACAATAAGTTCTGCGATGTGTAAGCAAGATTTAATCATTTTGTTATTCATAAAAACGTAAATTAATTACTAGCTTAAACCGTTTTGATGGGCGAGTAAAACTTTGGCATGAAATTTATGAATTTATGGAGATTTTTGAGCGAGAAAACTCTTTAATAGAGCTTTGGATATATTTTAGTTATTGGAATTAAAACGTCGTGAAATATTGCCCATAAATGGTTTCATCTAAACGCATCTACTTAATATTAACAGTCGTATTAGATCTCCAAACAAATATCTTATTAAATTTCACTAAAGGTAGCTAAGCTGTCTGCGGAATAATATAAATCATTAGCTTCGCAACTTCAAACAACTGAGCTGGCAGTAGAATAACAAAAATTATCGTATTGTTTGCTTAGCCCCGTGAACTTTGAAGCTGTCTTTGCGAAAATGCAGCGCCCGTAAAAGCAAAATCAGCTGGCACAATAACTACAGAGGCGATAACAACTAAAACAACAAGCGGGCTTAACTGGGAGGGCTGTCTGCTCCCCTTTTTCCATTTTCCGGGGCGGGGTGGGGGTGGCAAATTAGTTTTTCAGTTTGGGCTGCCAGCGAAAACCTTATTGAAATTATAATTTATTTATTAGCGGCAGTGGCAGCAGCAGCAGTTGGATGAGCGGAAAGGGAAAGGGTGCCCTGAATAAACTGAAAATGTCAAACCAATTTGCTGCGGAAAATTTCGGTCGCTGATTAGATTGGATGCCATGGCCAAAAGTTTTAATTATGAATATGAAAAATTTTGTGCACTCTTGGCTGGCGAAGCGAGTTGTAATTAAATTTTTGCACAGGTAAACGAAGTTTTTCCCCGGCGAACTGTGGGGAAATCTTGTGCTCCCCGTTTGTTATTGTTGTTTTTGGGGTTTCATAACTGATTTAGCGACAAATATGCTGTAGCTGCAGCTGAGCTCTTGGCGGGTTGGCTTGCTTGGCAAAATTTTTCAGGGCCTCAGCGAACGGGTCGTATGCGCAATGCTTTGGCGGGGGAAATGCAGACAGGAAGTTGTTGCTCCGGTTGCCCCGGCAACTCCTTCGCCATGTTAATTCTAATGCAGTCAAATGAGTTTGCCATGCTGGCTGACGGACTGAGATAGAAAGTTTTCGGCTCCGTTTGTGCACTTGTGTAGGATGTGATTATGAGGTTTTCATATTACAAATATGTGTGTCACCCTCAACCGTCCCCCTTTCTTGGCAAGTGTGTGGCAATAAAATGCTTTACTGATTTGCAAAGTTTTGTCATTAAGCACACTTGCTGCCGCCGCCATCACTTGTCCCTGATTACAGTTTAGAATTTCACAAATATTTGCCAGCGAACGTTTCATCTTTCGGTATGTTTCTGTTTCTGTCTGTCTGCCTGCCGGCCTGGTTATTTATTTATTTTCTGTTTGTTGGCTCACTTGATTATTTGCCATTTTCCATGCATGACAGCGTGTTAAAATTTGTCGACAGATTTATTGCGAGACTCGAGAATGTATTTGGTAAATGCCATTCCGTGAGTGGCACTAAAATCAATCAATCGAAAATGATTTAATTGTTTGCCCGTCGCCATTGTGTGGGATAATTGGCAAAGTTTTGTAGAAATTCCTACCAAGCGAGAGAGATGACTAATGAATCGTCCAAATTGATTTGGCCATATCAGCTGCAAAACCCCCAAAGCAGTTGCCATAAAAATGGAACTTAAATACCGAAAAATGTGCGTGCTCCTTTGGCAATCAGCCATTACTGCCAGCGAGTTAGGGATAAAGAATAAAAAATATAGCCATGCTGGTCGCTCATAAATAGGCCTCGCCGAATCGGCCCCTTGGGGGACATGCGTCGTATACGTGATATTTTTTAATTACATTCAAAATGCTTTGTGAGTGCTGCGTGTGGAAAATTCGCTTTTAATTGCCATCGCTATGCCGAAAATTCAATTGGAAAGTGCTCCCAATGCGGAGGGGAACAGGAAACTGAAAACTCAAAACTCTTTCCCCAACACAGATGGAAGTATCCTTAGGAAAATGAAAATTTAATTAATGCCACCACTAAAAAGCAGAAAAACCAAAACTCGCTGGGGATTGGAATGGGGTGGCAGAATTCTAAACTAATATGGAAAATATTTTGTATTTGCAGCAAAACTTTTCCCGCCAGCTGCGACCATCTGAAGAGTGTGTGAAAAGGAGAGAATGTGAGCGAGTGAGAGAGAGAGGGAGGCAAGTTGTTAGAGAGAGAGAGGTAGTTAGTGTCTGGAGGAAAAGCACACATATGAGATTTAAGCTTAAATGTCACTGTGGGGTCATTAGTGCTCAAAGATAAAATGTGAAATCTAAATTTAATTGCCATTGCTTTTGGGAAACTGACATAAATAAATACCAAGAAAGCAACTAGTTCTGATTGGCTTCCCAGCATTTAGTGGTTCATAAATATGGCCAAAACCAAATAAGGAACAACTCAAAGGTGGTTTCGGAACAGATTGCGCTTGATGACTAGGGTCAGACCGCACTATTCAATTAAATTCAATGCCCAGTCAAATTTTGCGGCATTAAAGCGCAAATGGAACGAAATTAGCGCCCAGAGCGGGAGACAAATGAAAAGGCATTTAAAATGTCAACACGACCGCAACATCGTGTGCGAAATGGTCAGAAAAGGTGTGTGTGTATGTGTGTGGGCACATGCATGTGTTTGGAGGTATGTATGTATGTTTGTGTGTGCGGATCCTGGATTCTCCAACAGCAACAACGACTTTTGCGGTTGCACAAAAGTAAACCAAAGTGACATGGAGTCAAAGGTGAGGGCTAAACGGGTTTTTTGGGGGTTCGGGGTTCGCTTAAATGCTTGACCACGAAAAGGCCATTAGAAAATGGTCGCATGTGTGTCTCCGTGTGTGTGTGTCCGAGTTCCGGGGGCCAAAAGCCATCTCGGGTGACAGTTGGAAATTAGGCAGAAGCCAACCCGAAAGACAAAACAAAAAAAAAAAATAATCCAAAAACTGAAACCACAAAACGTTTGCCAACACGTGTAAACTTTTGCAAGTTTTTTGCTACCAAGGCTGAATGCTCAAGGTGTGTGTGTGTGGGTTTTCTTGCGGATGAGATGGACTTCTTGCCACAGGGATGATGGGCGAGTCCTTCACCTTCAGCCACCTGAAGTCGTTAAACTTTAATTCAAAAACTTTAATATTTTATCACAACATGTTTTCTACTTTCACTTGAAAAGGGACATTTCTAATGGCATTCGCCTCAGGGACAGCAGCACATCTCTTTGGGCTTTCATTTGAAACATAAATGTTGTGTAATATTCCCCTTTCACAGGAGCTGTCCTACTTATACTGTCATTCAAGGGGCCATAAGCTTATATACTTTGGGGGAACTTGAATGAATTAAATCTAAATATTAAATGAAGAGTTTACAACTTTGCAATATTTCTTAAAACAAAAATGTTTTTAATATTTTCTATGGGAATAGTTTGGCATTTTATATAAAAGTCTTTTGCTATCTAAATATTTAATGACGGGATTATAATTTCTTAATATCACCAGTTTACAAAATAAAATCGACCTCTTCCTCATCGAAGACAACCTTAATTTTCCGGTAAGATACAACTCCCTGATTAAGAAATGGGCACTTAAAATTTTTTTTATGGAGTCAATTTTTTTTTAAGTGTAAAAAACATTTTTGGTCTTTTTTTAATTTCTATCTCGTTTTCTGATAACGCGATTTGGGTCACATTATACTCAATTTACAGGTAATAGAATGTTCTTTAACTTTCCCATACACAGCATTGAGTTCCAGTCATTAGTTTAGAAGCTGCGCCTCGTCAAAGCTGAAAAAGTGTGAAAAAGTGTGAAAAAGTGCAAAAAAGGTGACATAAATGGCTTCTTTAAAAATACACGCCTAAAAACCGAAATTATGTTTATAACTTCTAATTAAAGATACATCTTTAAGCAAACTAACAAGACCATCAACTCAATAAACAACCAAAGGTTCGATTTTATATAGATTATTTCAGTTGAAAAAAAGGTGTATTACAGCCCTGTTAGAGCCCTGTTAACCTCAGTTAACAGATGTAAACGGCCAAAAAACCACAGTTCTTCCCAGCTTACAAAATTCATATCAAAATAATTTCCTGGCGGATTGTAACGATCATTAGCTTGTTTTCTTTGTCGAAGTACTATCTAACTTTTAAAGTTATAAAAATAATTTCGGTTTTTATGCGTGTATTTTTAAAGATGCCATTTATGCCAGCTTTTTTGCATTTT
The DNA here is from genome assembly GCA_037075205.1 of Drosophila prostipennis. Taxonomy (NCBI): domain Eukaryota; kingdom Metazoa; phylum Arthropoda; class Insecta; order Diptera; family Drosophilidae; genus Drosophila; species Drosophila prostipennis. The sequence goes on from JBAMCJ010000641.1 coordinate 29,665, forward strand.
TTCACACTTTTTCCAACTTTTTCAGCTTTGACGAAGTGTACCTCCTAAACTAATGACTGGAACTCAATGCTGTGTATAAGAAAGTTAAAGAACATTCAATTACCTGTAAAATGAGTCTAAGATGACCGAAATCGCGTTATCAGAAAACGAGATAGAAATTAAAAAAAGACCAAAAACGTTTTTTACACTTAAAAAAAAATTGACTCCATAAAAAAAATTTTAAGTGCCCATTTCTTAATCAGGGAGTTGTATCTTACCGGAAAATTAAGGTTGTCTTCGATGAGGAAGAGGTCGATTTTATTTTGTAAACTGGTGTATTTAAAAACAGAATCAATGAAGTAACATTTTTTCGGAAACCGTGTGTATTCCGGCGTACAGAATTTTATTAATTTTTAATTCACTTAAAAAATACTTCACTTTAAATTTACAAATTTTTAAAAATATTTTTCTGAAAGATATTAAGATATCCCAAAAAAGTTGCATACCAAATATTAAGTCTACAAAAACGAGTCTCAAATGCTGCATACCTTTTAAATCGGACTTAATTCTAAAAATGTTTAAAAGTTTACATTTGTTCTGAGATTTGACCACAAGCCATTAAAAAGTAAATCATTTCTTTATTTCATTGACCATATTCTGCGTAAAAGCACGAAATAAACCTTTATTTAGAATTTAAAATATTCTAACATTTGTTTAATGACGATACTCGTAATGGCACATATATTTTTGATGCTAGTAGCAGACGATTTAAAGCAAACCCTAGTCCCCGCTGACAAACGAGATTTGTAATTCTCCATTGCAAACCCAAGAAACCAACAGAGTCACGCTCTGATTCCCACCTCTAAACCTCTAACGACAATGCACACACCTGGATTCCTCTGTATAGGTTCACCAAAGCTATAATCTCCTGCCGCATTGCCGTTGAATGTGTAATAAAGCACATGACTTTGGTCTTTTATGGTTTGGCCGTGTTAAATTTGGCCGCAGCTCACCTTGAACCCGAGGAACAATGACCAAAGTAAACCCTGATTGTCCGTTGACGTGGATGTGAATGTGGATGTGGCTCCTGATGCTGGGTGCTCGGTGTTCTGTTTTCCTTGCTCGGCCACAACGACAACAATGTGCAACAATTAAATGTCAAACAGGAGCTTTTGATGGACGCTTAAAATCACTGCATCTGTCAGCTGACACTGAACACTGAAGCCGGCTTCGTTTTGTGGCCATCCCAGAGCGTCGGAGTAGGAGGAGGGTGCACATCAGGGTGGGTTTGGGGGAAAGTACAAGTCACGGAACGGTCACACAGGCACAGGTAGGTACACATGCACAAAGGCAGCCACACATGATGGCGGAGCAGGTGCTCATAGCGTTTAAAATGTACACCCATAAACAAAAGTGCAAACAAAGCCATAAACAAGAGGAGGACTTCAGCAGAGCAGGCGGCGGTCCAAACTTTCAGGGGATGGGTTGGGGAGGGTCCTTTGCCAGGACCCGCCGATGTCGTTCGTTAGTTTTTCCTGCCTGCCAGTGAGCAAGGGACACTGACTTGGGGCGTGGTCAAAACTAATTGTATTCCAAGTTCGGGCTACGGAATTATTTACGTTAGTTGCCTAACAAACTTTAAAATAAATCTGTTTATGGTTAATTTAAATATCCTTTTTGGGAAATAAAACAAAAGTCATATATGTTTTGAGGATATTAAATACAAGATATAAAAGGAAATAAAATCCCAAAATTAAATCAGCTTAGACAGTCATATGAAAGTAATTAAAATCAAATCAAAATCAGTTTAACTTTAAAATATATTTGTATTTACTTAACTTAAATATCCTTTTTGGGAAATGAAACAAAAGTCATAAATGTTTTGAGTATATAAAATGCAAGATATAAAATGAAATAAAATCCCAAAATCAAATCAACTTAGACAGTCGATTTGAAAGTAATTAAAATCAAATCAAAATCAGTTGAATTCATCTATTCTATCATCCAGTTTATCATTTAGTTTATCATTTAGTTTGTTTGTGCTTCATATGTACATAATTCAATAGTTTTCGTTTAGCCCGAGGGCACTGTGCTCGTAAACATCGCTGGCTGCCAGCGAACGACATTGAATGTCTGGGCCGACAGCAACCCCTTTCGGGTGCCGGGTCCTTTCCCCCCTCCAGCCCCCTCCACCCCCCTCCGTGTCGCGCCACTGCACTCCCTTCCGGTCGCTGGTCGCTGTTTCTGCTCCGCTCCGCTCACAGTTTGTTAGCTTTTCTTTGTGACGAGCTTCTGTTGCCGGTTCGCAGGGTCCCAGCGACCATGGTTTTCACGGGAGTCGCCCAAAAGGATGGTGAGGAGCAGGAGCAGGAGGTGTCCTCCAGGATCCCCAAGCTGGAGCTGTAGCCCAACCGAAGGCAAAGGGCCTGTCAGCGTTTTCTGCGCTGCGCTTTGTTTTTAATACATGTACGTGGTGGCATCGTTTATTATTATTTTTGTGTTGCCAGGAGTGTAGGGAGCGAGCCGAAGGACATCCCTGCGTATACGTTATGTTCAATGCACGGCGGTCGTGTGTGGTGGTGTGTGTGCGCATATATAACCCATGGGTCCATGTCACGCACACATTAGAAGGTAAACACGCGTTTCGCCACACGATGCATAAACATTTGGACATTCCATTCCCAGTACCCCAGGAAAATCGCAAGGACCTGCGTGTGCGGCATCGTTGGGTTACGAACTAAATTAAATTTTTACATCAACATTTGCGCTTCATTAGAGATGGGAAAATGGTTGTCTGGTTGGTTGGAGTGGCGGTGGAGGATGTGTGTGGGACAATGCCAAGTGTTGCTCGCCGAGTGCCCGGTGGGAATGGATTGGGCTAAGCAGTCCCAGGACCAGACAAATGAGTTGCGAGTGTTATTGGTGGGGAAAATGGCAAAGCAAACTCACTAAATTAGCCCTGGGCCTTCCGGGCAGAGGGGAATGCCATCGCATGGGTTGGGGAATGGCCAAAGGATGCTGGCCAGACAGAATGTTAAACTTATCGCAGGCATAACGATTCAATTGATGGACCAGTGGAATTGATAGTCGGCCGGATAATTGGATAGAGTTGGATGTGAGTGGCACTGCGAGGAAAATGGGCCAAGGGGTGCGTTAAAGCGAATATAGAAATAATTAAGATTTAATTTTACTTTTACAGTGACAAAAACTGTGCTGATGATTATAAGTAATATAAAACACTAGAAACACTTTCTATAATGAAATCACACCATCTAATTTTGAAAGTAAGACAAATATTTTAGGAGCACCCGGTCTGAATAATAATCTCAATTGATTATTCCAATAATATGCATTGCCTACGAAATAATACATTCAATACAAGACAAGGTTTGCAATAAAAATCGTATATCCTCCAGGCGGTTTGGTCTGCTCTCGATTTCCAAAGTCCTTAATCCGACCTAACCTCATTCGGCGTAATCCTCGGCATCCTGAAGACTTTTCATCTGGATCGACGGCATGCAGCAGATCTTCCGCTTGTTGGTGCACGTGGTGAGGACGCGACTCTGGAACCTCTCCTCGCAGTTCCACAACTCTCGGCAGGATCCACCGCTATTATAACAGCTCTCCAGATCTGTAAAATGGGGGATCTGAACATGGAATCGGAAATGAGCTTGAAACCAGGATCCCCGAACTCACGAATCTGCTTGGGATGCATGTAGGTGTAGTAGCCACCGACCGCCAGGAAGATTACGGTTAAAGCAAGCAGGACCACAGTGCATGCCAAATGACCTATCATCTTTTGAGGTCCTCGAACAGTGCTCCCCGATCTCCGTGTCCCTCCTGCGGCGAACTTCGTAATGTGCGGCGGCAGTAATTGTGTTCCAAAATAATCAAATATACTTCCGAATTGAAAGCTATCTCCTTGCCTCTGCGAGCAAAGCCTCCTCCTCCTGAATGGAGCGGAGTCTCCTCAAAGGAGACTGCCGACGATTATGCTCCCAAGTGCCCCGCCCCGCTAAGTGAGTAAGTAAATTATTATGATAATGCGCTTTTCGAGAGCGAAGTGCAGTCTATGGGCAATGTTAAATTGAAACTTCTTAATTAAAAACTTGCTGCATAAAAACTGGCAGCAGCAAATCGAGGAGGAAGGCTGCACTGCCGCAAAAGTTTCGTAATTACAAAGAGAGTAGAAATAATTATGGCTTAAAATAATTAAATCAATTATTAAAATAAATAAAAATAATATAATAATAAGCGGTGAAAGTTTAGCATAAAATATGCGACTTCATTTTGAGGCAGAAAATGTAATTTTAATCTAAAAGTTGGGAGAGTTCCTGCGGAAGGTCAAGGCAGTTACTTTTCTCCCCAAATAATCACATAACTTGTATTTAGTTCGCGGTAATCCCTATTTTTAATTTCAAGTGTAAAAGGGGAGGGGGTGGGGATGGGTCCTCGGGACACCTCCGTTGCCTGCAAATCAGTGTGAAGCAAAATAAACCGCTTAAGGACTTGCGACTTGGCTGCGCGTTGGAAATAACAAGAAAACTGCCCTCCAGCTAGAGTCTGCTTGGGAAAAGCGGGAAGCGTGGGAAACGTGGGAAAAGCGGGAAAAGGGGCACCGGCGGAAGTGGCGGGCGGATGTGCTTGGTCAGGCCATTGGACCATTGGCTGCCCACAGCGGCCAGTTAGGGCCAAGCAGAAGCTACAGTGGGAAAAAATTCAATTAAAAGCAACAGCACGTAACTGAAACTTTTCTTTTTCCCTCTCGTTTTTGCAAGTTTTGTATCTTTTCACCGTCACCCCCTTATATGTATTTGTGTGTATGTGTGTGTTTTTCTTGCTCGTGGGGCGAGAAAAATAAAGGAGGAACTGCTCCGGGGCCCGGGGTCCACAGAGCCATAGCACTTTGAGTTATAAGTTGGTGCCAGCTGTCAGTTCTCCCTGCCTTAAAAGTTGCATGTTGGCTTGGCTCCTCTTCTTCCCTCCTTTTCTCTCCTTTCCTTTTTTTTTATTTTCCCGCTCCAAGTTGCAGCTGAAAATTGAAGATATCAGTTTTGTGGCTGGTCAATAGAACGCCAAGGAAAAGTTGAAGGGGCAGCTGCTGCTGCTTTCTTTGTGCGCGAACAAATGAAATAGTATAATGTAGTATAATGTAATCGTATTTAATCAAGTTATCCACTTGCCATGCCAGTTCCAATGCAGCCCGATTCGCACATTACGTATTCGCAGTGAGGCCTACCCTGCGAATGACGTCACCAGAATCAGGTCAAGTAAGGCGGGGCGAAGGGGGGAGGGGAGGCTGGGGCATACAAATTATGTTGGAGCAGCAAAATGGCAACTCACTGTGGAATATTTTCGGCCGGCTTGGTCTCTCTCTCTCTTTCTCTGAATGTATCGGCTTCTCTCTCTGGCAAACTCACCTTGAGCTTGAGCTCCTTGGGTCCTTTTTCTATGGGTGTGCTACTTAATGGCCATTCACTAACACTAGGCTCTCTAGGCCCAAAACAACCCAACAACCCCCTGCGGAAAGTTCATTTTCGTTTTTGACATTTTTCAGTTTTTGTTTGCCTTATTTTCCGTTTTCATTTTCGTTTCGTGCTGCTGTTGTGTTTGCGGGGTAAATTAAATTCAGATTATGCGGCTGGCAGAGGCTCTTAACTAGATGAAATGAGATGAGGACGAATGGGGCTGGGTGGCCCGGGTGACTGGCATTTATTTTCCATATATTGATTGCTTTTTAATGGATATTTTGCTTTGCTGGCGCGGTGGCATAAGGTGGAACTGTCCGGTGTTATCCCCCATTACCATTGCCATCGGTATCCCCAGTTCCCCTTCCCATTCTCAGCTCAACTTCCACTTTCAGGGAGCATTAATTTTATTTACATAGTTAAATGGTTCAATTGTTTGGCTGTTGATTTAGTGCTGGAATTTCAGACAGTGAAATTAATTGTTTGATTTGTGGCGGCATCGTTCGTTTTCCCAGTGTGCCGAGTTCTATATATTTTATTTCTGTTTTGGTTTTTTTTTTGGTAAGGCCTGCCATCTATGTAGGTCACTTTTTCCCCGTCTTTCGCTGGCTATGTCCCTAGTGATTTACAGTTTTATTTGCACAGTTTATAAATAAAACTGTCAAGTGAGAGACGCCGTTCACTGACGTTGGCAGCTGCTCATCTAATGGCATTTTCCCATGCCTGTTTAAAGTCGACTCCCATAGTCCACAGCCCACAGCCCACAACCACCCCACCGCAGCCATTTGTTATACTGCAGGGGGTTTCCCATCACCCATCACCCAGCCCCAGCCACCCCCGTCCGATTTCAGTCCAGTCCGTCAGTCACTAGTCTAGTCAATCAGTTGGAACGTCAATCAAGCAGGAGCTAAAGTTACTGCGCTGAGCTCAGCGCAGCAGGTAACTAGCTGTAACTAACTGGCAGCAGAAAGCGAACGAAAAGCAAACAAAAACATTTACCGGGAAATATTTTAAAGCAACTGCTTTTATTCTATTAACCCCCGTGACTTTAATCTTTTGATTTTGGCACTGAGAAAAAGATAATATGACTATTGGGCTGAATAACAACAAATAACCGGGTTAGATTTATAAGTTATCCATAGGATGCATTTAAGTACAGCGCTTAAAGTTATCAAGTTATCAAGATTTTTTAAAGTCATATTTTAAAATTAATTTGATTTAATTTTATATAATAATATTTTGTTATACATTAAAACATTAATATCCCACAATCACTATTTCGAAAACAAATTGTAAATAATTATTATAATATTATAATAAAAAGAAAATTGTAATACCATTTCTTAAATATTGTGGTTTAATTTATTAGAACCTGTTCTTGAATGAAACATCTTTCTTTTCTTCATTATATTGCTAAAATCATGCGCGGATCCACGGGGGGTGATATGGGTGATATATCACACCCCACTCGGGTGAAAAATGAAAGAAATTTTGGTACTCAAAAAGTATGCAACAAAAAAATTGTTCTGATATCACCCCCCACAACAAAATCCTGGATCCGCCACTGGCTAAAATACTATACATTAGTATTCAGAATTATGAGCTGAAAGTGGATCCAAAAGGATATTGAAATAGTTCTTTTGAACCCCGTGATAGATCCCTATTTTGCTGTCTTTTTTTTCCAGTGTAGCATATACCCTCGCATACCCTTTAGCCTGCAGGGTATAACAATAACAAATCCATATACACACAGGCAGCATAAAAAAATTCACCACGCTCTGCTCTTTGGGGCAACAACTCTTTGGCGATGCTTTTGCTTCTGCTTCTGCTTTTGCTTTTCTGCTTCTGCTTGGCTGCTTTCTCTTTTGCCCAAAAGAGCGGCCCAGCCTCTCTCGTGCCGTCTCTCTCACGCATAGACATGGCAACAAGAGTGGTAGTGGTAGTGGTAGCAACGGCGAACGGCAAACGGCGGCTTTCATCTTTTTTTAGCACACGCGCCCGACTTGCTGCCTGCCCGGCCCAAAAGTTCGTACCGCCCCGCATTTCGGTTCCCCTTGGTCGCCTGTCGACTGTCAAATCAATTTGTCAGAAATCACTGACAGCTGCTTACAGCCAAACACATACACACACACACACACATGGTGGAAAGCGGAGGACATGGAGGACATGGGTGGCCATCAGAATCGTCATTCGCCTGCTGAAGAGTTGTCATGCCACAAGCAACAAGGACCAAAAGCGAGTTTGGAACCCAGGGTTCCGATCTTCGACTTTGTGATACCCATTACCTTGTTTGATTTCGCACGCAAAACAATAGAATATAATGGATTTGATTACCGAATTGAATAAATCATTTTGAAATCATTATTATTATTAATATATTATGGCATTCTAAAAGGATTCATTTAAATTGTCCAGACAATTTTAATTTATTTACGTGCAATTGCAATCACATTTAAATGTGAATCACTGATATATTTAATTGACCGGATTTAAATATTAGTTGGAATAAATAATACAATTAGACAAACAATAAAATTACTTGGATAACATATCATATCATATTATAAATTTCAATAATACAATTATTTATGAAAACTTTAACCAAAATGATATAAACAGGAAAAGCAGTAAATTTCTACAAAAGGAGTGCAAAATCACATGTGATGTCAATGTGCCGAAAGACAATCAAATATTATGTATACCCCTCAGCGGAACGGATAACGGGTATAAAAATAACGACAGAATCCAAACAAGAATAGATAATAGTATGGAGCCGTGGCATAGCGGGAAAAAATTGCCTAGGGTGTAAATTATTGCGCATATTTTCATTTCTTTTCAAATTGCTTTGCAGATTGCCAGCATTTGAAAATTGTCTACGGCATCCTCCGAACGCTTTTGACATTTACAACTCATTTTTGTTGTTGTCTTCTTGTGTTGTCTTCGCCCAAACCAAAAACCCAAACCTAAAGCAAAAAAAAAAAATAGAAGAAATCTCAACGCAAGAAAGTTTTCAAGTTCGACTCTGACAGACAAGCGGCTTTTGTTTGCATGCCACACACACTCACATCAGCCGACGGTTGGAAGTTGTGCGCTGCGAGGCGTATACGTAATTTAACAGACAATGCCAAAGCGAAGACGAAAGACCAATGCGAAGGAAAGGCGCTTCGCCAAACAAAACAACGGAAAAAAGGTGGATAAAAAAGCAGGAAAGGTCTTTGACTGAGGCGATTCGAGATGCCCTAGCTGAAAGAATGGCTTGGATGGGATAGTTTTGGGCAGATCTTCAAGTCAGATTAATAATTTCGGAACTAAACTAAACTTAAAAAAAATAAATCGTAAATTCAGAATTTTTACAATATATTTTATAAATTTCTATAATAAAATGAAACTCCAGGCAGGGTTAAATATTGTGTATACCCAACAGGCATCGGAACCAACGGGGTTGATTATGCAAAGCCTAGGATAACTGCGGGAGTTCCCTTAGAATGCCTAAATAATGAAGAGATTTTGGCACTTCTGGATTGCGGCATTGAATATTCCTGCAATTAAACAAGATTGAATGCCTCAGTTGCCGTAAGTACGGAAAGTACGGACAGAACTTTTGAATACCCGACCCAAAAGTTATGCCAAGTATTTCATACAAACTGGAAAAATGACTCCACTTGAATACATTTTCCGGCTGCGGAGGCTCAAGGGAATCCAAACTTCGTTCATCAGTTCGCCGGGCATTGTTTCGTTGTGTTTTCCGATTTTCTTTTTCATTTTTTCCCATTTTTTTTGGCCTGCCAGTGGCAAAGGCAGCAACAATCAGTAAGGAGAATCAGTAAGCAGCATGTTACTGCTGTTGCTGTTTCGCTTTTATTTTTATTTATTTTTCGTTTGTAATCTCTACCCCTTTTTTGTTCCATCTCGTCTGCTTTTCTTTGCCCTGCAGTTTTCCCCGTTGTATTTGCTGTTGTTGTTATATGGTGTGTTTGACCAACTACAACATACAAGCTCATAAATAAGTAGGCAAAGGCAAAGGCCCGTCGTGGTCGAGGCGAAAAGGGGGCGTGGCGGGGGGAGTCGTGTGACTGAAAATGAAAAATGGATTTCTGTGTCAGTTGGTTGCCATAATTTCAGCTTGCTTTCCCAGCCTTTTCCTTGATTTTTCCCCCTCTCCCCCTCTCGGCCGATCCATTTCCATTCATTTGCTCGGGCTGCTTTGACGCGCATTCATCATTTGGCATTCAGTTCGGTTTTGTTTTCGGTTTCGCCGCTTTGCTTTGGCTTGATTCCCTGCTCTCTACTTCAGCCTTCGGCGGGCGTCCGTTTATTTAATTAATTATTTTAAAGATTTTCCTCCTTTTTTTCGCCTTTTCCCTCTCACTCTCCCTATCGCATTTAATTAATTTATCAAAAGTGCAAATGAAAATTGCTTTCGCCATCGCTTTTTCCTCTTTCTGGCTCACTGTCCCTTTTCGTTTATGCTTGTTTAATATTTTATTTTATTCTAAATAAAACAAACTTTAAATTAGCCCGAGACGACGAGGATCCCCTTGTGCATAAGTGGGGTTAAGCTGCGTGGCGGTCGGTGGCTGTATCGGTGTTGGTGGGTTAAGCCAAGGCCAAAGTTGCGGCACAAAAAAGTTTGCCGGATCCCGGGCTCCTCATTCATTTTTTCCGCCCCCTCCCCGGCTGCGCTGCTAATGCTGATAGGTCTAATAACTCCCTGGGATGCTGTAATCCTTTGGGCCGTCTTGTCCGTGTGCCTGTTGTCCTAATGGACACTGCGAGTCACGTAAATGAGCCCGGTGATTATGAGGCGGGGACGAGGACGACAACGAAGCTGATGATGATGCCTATGTTCTGGATACGTGTTAATTTCTGTGACAGCGCGGCCAAAACTTTTGCGGGCCCACCGGCGTATCGGGCGTATGCGTAATATTCAATGAACAGCTGTCTGCCAATTTCGGTTGCATTAAATATTAATTTGTGCAGCATTTTCGGCCAGTCGTTTCGGCCACTTTGCATATTTCCCGCCCATCCGTTAGCCCGAAAACGGAAATTAGTTACAGAAGTTATAATTAAATTCCTTTGGATGCATGTGAGTCCTGAAGGCCGCTCGTTATATCATCCTGTGAGTCCTGTGTGTGTGTGTGTGTGTGTGTGCAGCAAACTGAGCTTGTAAACAGGCCTGGGGACCTGTGTCCGCACACATTTCCCAGCCGTTGCCATAGAAAACACTTGAGTGCACGGGAGAGGAGATAGAAGCCAGGTCCACTTTCTGGGGCGTCTCTACTGTGTGTACTCTGTGCGGCAGCCAGGACTCAGCCAGGACATTCGGGCCATCGAAGTGGGAGTCTTAATTAGAAACAATTTGAGGCCGACTGATTGCCCGTGGTGTGAGTGCGTTGTTCTGTGGACCCTGAAGTTACCTACATCGAAGTTTACACGCGCCGTTGGCTTTTGATCACTACTTGTTGGCTGTTCCAAGGAGAACATGACTTTGTGGATAAACAAGCGATTCTAGCAGACAATAAAAAAGGGGATTGAAGAGAGGTCATCAGAGGTATTTTTCAGGTGAAATACGGTTTTTGTTTTGTTTATTTCCACATCCACTTAAATAAACGACAAGTATCATTCAACAAATAAAACATTTCAAAAATCTGAAAAGTACGTAAATAAAATTCAGCAGTACCCAAAAAATTGTCAATGAATTTAAAAAGCTTTATAAAATCGCATTCTCTGAGCAAAAATTCAATTGCCATGAAAGCCGTCAATTGGATTTAAGTTAGAAAAACAAAAGAGCATGAAAACATGGTTAAAATAATTTTTAAAATATGGTAAAAGTTAAAAATGCAGAAAAGTTTTACATTTTTTATAATTGGAAATATTTTAGCTGCAAAAGTGGTGCCAATAATATTTTTATATTCATCAACTGGAACAAACTGGCACTTTTTTCAACATAAAGAAACGGATGTTATAAACTAGAGAACATATCATTGTTAAATAGAAGACGCCTTCCGCGTACAATTGAAAATTTGAAAAAGGAAATATCGAGAATCGGATACTTTATGACTAATGTGTGCACGGCCCAGACTTCTTCGCCATCGACACAAAGCATCTCAAATTGTGTCCTTCCTCAGGGCTGCCAGTGCCATCAATTTCCGCATCAAGAACATTTTATGGAACCGCAAATTTGGGCTGAAGAGCTCTCCGGGGACATTGGTGGGCGGCACACACACACACACATGTATCTATTATTTCATTTCGATCATTGCCGCCAACTGGTTGTCGATTATTGAAATTGATTTGCACAATTGAACGTGGTGGCGAGGACGCACATAAATCACACATGCATCAATTATGGAGCGCTCGTCGTCAACGTAGCTGTGCATCAATATTTGATGCCGCAAAAAAGGAAATACAGGCAAGCAGACAGGGCCTCTCATCCACTTCCGCAGCTCATTCCCACCCCCTCCAACAAAAAGAGGGGGCAGTGCGTGCGGCTGTGAAGTTTTCATCTAGTACGCTAACTCCAGATGGAAATGCCTGGCGATTACAATCCTCGCTTGCTATTCGCGCTCCGTTGCCGATCAATTATGCAAATGGGATTGGGCATGGGCGGGGCTAGAAAGGGGGGTTGAGAGCTAAAATGGGGACGGAGTGACATATTCAATAATAAAGTGTCGCCGATGACGACGTCCCTGCAAGCATGCCACAGCATTTATTACAAGTATTGCGTATACGTAATGTTTGCCAAGAGATTTGCCCTTTTTTTCGGCGGGTGTGCTCCACCACCACCAACAGACAATTGCTGCCGAAAGGAGAGTGAGCGGAGAAAAACAGCTGGGGCGTATACGTAATGTGAGGTCAGAGACCATATGATGTTGTAAGTGGAGTAACTCGATTGAAGTCTGCTTGTTTTTTTGGTTTGCTTGCTTTTTTGGGAGTTCACTCCAGCGAATTGAGACTTTGGGAAATGGGATTTGCAGTTGGGAGCGATGGGTTGCGCATTTCCATGGCCTGCGAATAATAATTGGATCCGCTCCAAACATTACGCATTCATGGCCGAGCATTTGCCTTCCTCCCCCAATTTATTATGGCCCCCATAATTAGCCGGGCCTGTTTTCAATATTTATCCCATATTCCATATCCATTTATCCAGCATCTCGGGACCCCAGTAAACACTTGCCGTCGCGACCGCCATTAACACATTTTGCTGAGGCCAGTTAAACCATTGGCAACCGGAGCCCCAAAACTGACCCGCTAAAAGACAATAAAGTTCAATATTAATGCACCCTTTGACTTTGACCGGGCCGCCGGGAGGAGTTAGCCGGGAATCAAGCGCCATAAAAGCAAGACAAACAGGCTACTTAAAATGAGACCCGAAAAAATTTTAATGATCTGTCATAAAAGTGGGCAGTGGGTTTCGGTTTGGGGCGAAGTGGGGGTGGCGAAAATTGAGCGTTGGCCACATAAAACTGAATTTATTAGCATAGCATACTTTTGAGGGCAATCAAGTAACCAGAAGCAGGAGCATCCTTATCCTTTGCCCGGGAAAACTGTTGCTACTGTTGATCCCGAACCCAAACCCAAACCCAAAACCAACTTAACTCGACTGAACTCGGGGACACGACAGGACACGAAATCCTTTAAGCACTTCTGCTGTGTGGCGCCGACAAATATCCGCCTCTGTTTGTGTGTGGTGGCAATTAATTCCAAAATCACAATAGCCATAAAGATGATGATGCGACTACAATTTGAATGCCCAGCCGCCGATTCCTCGAGGCCTCCTCCTCCTCGTCCTCGTCCTCCTGTCAGAGACAGGACCAAATTGACAACAATGGCGACAAGCGGCGTCCGTAATAAGTAGTTTGGCTGCTGCGGCCCCCCTTCGGTGCCCCTCGGCGCCCCTGCCCTGACCCTCAGGGGTGGCGGCCATTAAATCAACGCAGGACATGCCTGGCAGGACACTGCGCCTATTGCCGCACACAATATATCAAAGTTTATGTTGATTTGAGTGGCGCAGCAAACTTTTCGTCCCGAAAAAAAGACCACACGGAGGAAAATAAAATATATTTTATAACTAAAAGTATTTATAATTGGAATTCTTATTATTATTTCTAATGTTACGGAAGAAAACCCTATTTTTTTGGCGCAAAATCGGAAGCTGGGCTTTTAGTAAAAAATGTAGTCTTTTCTCATGGTTTTTTTGCCCGTAACTTGGCTAAAAATGGCCCCAAATAAAAAATACTTACTGTTTCGAAGAGGTAACAATCCAATAAATTGATCTGTGTCACATTCCGGGTGATTAAAAAAAACAACTTTTTTAGCCAATTTTTATATTTTTTATTTTTTGAAAAATTAAGAAAAATTAAATTTGCAGATTTTAATGCCAGTCGATTGGGAATTTTTTTTCGGGCTTAACGAGGTATGTCATTCCATATTTGGATGTTTATTTACATTGTTTCTGCGAAAAAACTTGATTTTTGGGTAAAAAAATAATGATATAGGTTTTTGGTAAAAATAGGATTTTTGAGGTTTATTTGATTTTTTGTAATAATTTGATTGATTCTGATATAAACTTCTTTGCCGTGTATTTCTCACTCCTCGCAGGCCCTGGGACCGAATTTCGTGTTATTGTCTCCTTTTATTGATTTATTTGGTGTGTGCCCTCTTCCTGCCGCATTCCTTTTTTATCATTTGCCATTTTATTTGTGTGCTTATTTTTGATTAGATTTATTTATTTTTATTTTCGCTGAGCCGTCGTCGTCGGCGTCGTCGATGAAATTTAATAATTCCACTTAATGCAATAATAATTTCGTCGCCTTTTGTTGCCGGCCCCAGGATCGGAATCGGAATCGGACTCGGAACGAGAAGCCTGGAAGAAGCCTGGGCGCCGGGCATCCCCGTCGCCCATTCGTGCCATCGTTGTCGTCATCATTTTTGTGGCCAACGCATAATTTGTGCGAAATTTGTCAGATTGCTGCCACAGCGTCGAGCGGACGAGCTCTTAAGGCTGAGTAATGCCCGGGAATCGGGGAAAGTCGGGGAAAAGTCGGGGAAAGTTTGGGAAATCGGGGGTGCCAGAGTCATTTGTAATATGTTTTATTTGACTTGCGGCAGCTGCTTCTCTCAATGAAGGCTAAGTAATTGACGCTCCGAACTCCCGGCGGAGGGGCGTGCCGCAGAGGCAGCTGATTACAATTAGTTGGGGGCGGGAAGGGAGTTTCGCTAAATTGTTGCCAGCCGGGAAAAATTGCGGAAAATGAGTGGCAAACAGCGCTGGATTGACGCCAATTGGGAGTTGGCATTTATTCGCCATTTATATTCTTGTTACCTATAAAAACACGCACCTGACAACTCACTTTAATGTATGTCAAACCTCAGCACTTGGCAACTGGCTGGGAGAAAAATAAGAAATAAGAAAAACACAAATAAGAATGGTAAAAAATTCCAGCGGCCTCTTTTTGACATTTTGAGTGACATTATTTGTGTCAACAATAAAACACTCAAGCAGCAAGAGCAAGATGAAGACGGTAAGCGAGAGAAAAAAGTGTAAGTGCACAGAGAGAAAAAACGAGGTCTGAAGTTAAAAGAAAATTTGAAAATTAATATCGATAAGCAAAGGTTTAGAGCTTACAAGCAAAGCGAATAATTAAATTATTTATCTATGAATTGAATGGTTTACAATTAAATTCGAAATATAACTACTTTCAAGAATAAAAGCTTTTTAAAATACTTGGTATCAATAAATAAAAATTATAAAGTAAAACAAAATAGGAATTTTTATTTTTTGGGGAAAGAAAATTGTCTACGTATTTAGAAAAATTATTTATTTAAATACAGAAGTTCAAATTCAGCACTCAAATATGTTTATTTTCTATTTCTATGTATCAAACTTAAGCTTTATTAAGAAAACTCAGCTACATTAGCAAATAAATGGATAATAGTCACTATAAAGTAGTTGAATTGTTACAAAACTTATCTAAACACTTAAATTGTAAACGTTATTTTCTAAATTTTTCCAATGTGTATATAGGGAGTTGGCTGCAAACAAGCACAAGTACAAAGTGGAAAGTGAAAATAAGCAGCAGAAGGAAAACGAACTCAAACCAAGGCCAGTGCAATTTAAAATTCAATAAAACTTCAATCAGCGTTTAAAAATGTGTGTGTGGGTGTGTCGATGAGTGTGTGTGAGTGTGAGTGTGAGTGTGGCAAGTGGAAAGACAGCGCCCAGCAATTTAAACAAATTGAAAGCAAGCGCAAATAAAAAACAGTTTGTTGCCACTTTTCACATCAATTACGCACTTCAGCCGAAATAGGCGACGAGGATGAGGACGAGAAGAATAAGAAGAAGAAGAAGGCAGCCCAGCAACGAAGAAGAAGAAGACGCAGAACGAGTCCTTCGACCCGCCCAGCCACCCAACCACCCCATCCACCCCATCCACCCCCTCAATCTCTTCGGCTGCTGCCTTCTAGTACAAAAATAACACTTGAAACTAAACGCGCATTCAGGCAACGCTGCTGCCGCTGCCGCTGCCTCAGTCGACGTCGCTGCCTGCCACACCCACCAACAACAATTTTCGCCTGCAAACACGGGGCGTATTTTTCCACGTTGCTGTTGCTGTTTTTCCCTATGACCATCTGGGCGTTTGGGGGGAAAACGCAGAAGGGAAAGGGTGGGGAGACTCCAATTGCCACCCACAATTTGAATACGTGCCTTTTTCCCCCTTCCCTTTGTGCGTGTGTGTTTGTCTAGGTTTTCCTTTGCAAAAAGCGAAAGTAAATGTTTGAAAATCGCAAGGAAGGAAAAATCAAGTAAGCATCTGTAGGAAAAACGTAAAGCATCGATGGGGGATGACGAAGCCCTGATGCTCTGGGGGGATTTTAAAAAGGATGATAACCGATTCTGCAGAAGAAATCAGTACAAATAGCTATAAATCCTTTGTAGAATTTGTGCTTGCTGGTAAGATTACAAAGCTTTGTGTGATGAATGTTTACAATTTTCTATGGATATATGGAAATATTAAAAATCAAAAAATATATAATTTATGATACGTAATTCAAGTCAAATAGTTTAAAAAATAAGTTAAAAAATGTTGGGTATTTAAAATACTTGCAAAAAAAGTAAGAAAACTTCAAACAATTGTGAAAATATAAAATATTGTTAAATTAAGTTCACTTACTAAAAATACGTAGCTATTTTATTTCAGCTTTAGTTTTGTAAACTTTACTATAATCTTAAAGAAAATATATAAATTGTGAAAATAGCAAAATTTACTTAACTTTTATATTAAAAATAATAATTACTTAACACGGAATGTACTTTACTTAAAGCCCCTTCGGTGCCCCTTTAAAAGCTGCTCCTTATGTTGTCTTTAAAAATTTTCCCAGAACCCAGAGCAAACAGAAGCGGGAATCTGCGAGCACCGTGTTTCCCCTGGAGAATCTCCGCAAACGCTTCATACCCTTTTTGAGCAGAGTATTGAAGATGGGAAAAAAGCGAAATGCTGGCAAGCTTTTTATTGCGCGTGATAACAAGCGGGGAGGCTGGTGGCCGGAATTGTCCTAAGGTGCCGAAGGACGTGGGGGCGTGGCAAATGGCAGATGGAAGGGGAGAATGGGCCGAGGCGGTACGCAGAACTGAGAGATCTGAGAGCCGGCGAACTGGAATCTGGTGGGCCTCTGGTGTCCGGACGGCGGGCTGTGTTTGATGTTATTATAGATGACGATGACGATGATGATGGCGGTGACGACAGCGCGCCACTCGCACACAAGCACACATCCCCATCCTCGGAGACGGGATGATTTGGCCCCCCTCTCCTGGACCGGGGCGAACCCCCGTCCTTTTACCAAGAAGGCTGCCAATCAAAGTCGCCGCGGCAAATGTCTTGTTCTTTGGCTTGTTCAGGTTGTCAAGGCTCCCCGAGTACATGCGTGTGTGTCTGTGTCCTTTCACTAGGAGTGTCTTCGTTTGACAGCCATTACTTTGTTGCCTAGGTGTTGCCGTCGCCATTGACAATGATTTGCCTTGGCTTAAAGGCGCCCGATCCGCCTGGAATTTAATTCGCTCCAAACGGATTCTCAGGCGGCGAAATAAGCCTACAAGTATCTGTTTTTCATTGTCATCTAAAGCGGTTTTTTGTGTTTAACATAAATATCAGCTGCTATCTAAATCCTAGATATCTAAAATAAAATAAAATTAATTAGCAAGATAATATTCTAATTAAATACCTATATATAGTTTTAAAAATAACTTAATTTAAAAATAATATTATTGGATGGATAAAAAACAAAAAAGGGCTACAAAAACATCAAAAAAAAGGACCACACCCGGGGGGGGCGTGAAAAAGAGAAAAAAGGGAGAAAAAAAAGGGGGGGGAAAAAGAAAAGGGAGGGGGGCAACGGGAGGGGCGCGGCAAAAAGGGGGAGGAGGAGGGAGGGGGGGACAATACCTATATATATTTTTTAAAAGTTCATAATTTAAAAATAATATTATTCGATGGATAATTAATTCAGTAAAATTCTTACTCCAAGTTTTTTCATTTACAAATAAAAGCTACAATCGCAGAAGTTTCTGGAGTGCTCTTATTATACAGCAAACTTAAGCGGAAGCACGAGTAGGAAATTTCGTATTCATATTCATAAAATAAAATAATTTTAGTCAACAAGATAATATTCTAAGTAAATACCTATATATATTTTTTAAAAAGTTCATAATTTAAAAATAATATTATTCGATAGATAATTAATTCAGTAAAATTCTTACTCCAAGTTTTTACATTTACAAATAAAACTACAATAGCAGAAGTTTCCGAGTGTTCTTATTATACACCAAACTTAAGCGAAAGCACGAGTAGGAAATTTCGTATTCATTATTTAATACGCTGAGCGACATTTGTCAAATCTATGGGAATTACTATTTCCGGCGGAAGTTCGTCGCACTCTGCGCTCTCTCTCCACTCTCCTCTCTCTACTTTCTTCGCCGGCTACCTGAGCTGCGCTTAGGAAAAAGTCCTTGCTGGCGCTTTTATCCTGTTCCTCGGCTGCTGCTGCTGCTGCTGGCGCCTAACAATATGCAATAATAACAATTTACATATTCATGAGACGCCCGACCCGCAAACAGCAGCAGCAGCAACAACAAGGGGCGGCGGGGGCGGAGGTGAAAGTGGAGCGGCGGCAGTTTGCATAAAGAGCAGCAGAGGCCGCTTAAAAAAATCAACAAGAGCCCCCCAACCCCCTTTCTGTAAACCCGATTGGACAGCAGCCCTTTTGTTAAGCCGGGACGTAACTGTAGCTGGCCAAATATTTATATTTATTCCGCCTTTCCCTCACCCCCCACCCCTAACTCCCCAGCTCATTTATTTATTTTTCATATTTTTATGATATTTATTTTTGGGGCTGGTATTTTGTTTGCCCCGGCAGCGCAAATTTTTGCGCTTCGAATACTTTTGCGAGTTGGATTTTGAATGCTGATTGCCGAGGGGTTTGGGGTTACGACAAGGGGAAGGGGAGGAGATGGGTTGCAAAAAGGTTAAGCTACAAGTATTATTTTTAGTTGGGCGCCCACGATTGAGGCTGTGGCCGCTTTTGGCTCCGCTCTTAGCATCCGCATCCGCTCTTCGGAGCCAGGGAATCTCGGCCAGAACCTACCACAAAAATAAATCAAAACAAAGGCCGTTCGGAGATGTAAGAGCGGAAGAGCCGAAGAGCGATGGTCTCGTCTCTCGGGCGAACAGCATCCACATGGGATTCTCTCGCTCTGTTTTCTCTCGCGCAGCGACGCCTTCGAGAATCGAGAATGGAGAATCGAGAACTGGGAACTTGGGAACTTGGGAACTGCGAGGTCCGTCAGTCAGGTGCAGACAGTTGACGTGTTCGGTTGACAAAGCGGAAACGTGCACTAGTTTATTTGGCCAACTAAAAAAACCAACTGACACACACAAGAGCGCCTGAGTGAGCAGGACAGCAAGCAGCGGGCGAGCGAAAGAGAGGGGAGATAGCCAGACGGAAAACAACAACAAGCAGCAGTGATGCCAGCGGAAACTAGATAAATGATAACAAAAAATAATGTGCAGAATAAAGGCGACCACAACTGGCAAATAGCAAAAATTCAAGACGAACAGCAGCAGCAGCAGCAACAACAAGCGCCTGTGTGTCCGTGTCCGTGTCCCCGTGCGTGTGTGTGTGTGAGTGAGTGAGTGAGCGAGAGAGGGAGAGAAAGAGCGCGAGTGCAAGTGTGTGAGTGTTTTGTATCTGTGCCAGTGTGAGTGCGTGTCACATATCAGAAGCAGCAGAGGAAAAATCAGAGGCAGACGCAGCCCAAGCAGCAGAAGTTCAGTGGAAAAGCGCGCTGCCAAGCAGGAAAATTTGTAAACCAAGTCGGCAGAGCAGCGGCAGCGGCAGAGGCAGAGGCAGCGGAGGAAGCAGCGCAGCAGCAGAGACGCCAGCAGAAGGTAGGGCCAGGACATTTTCTTGTTTTTCCACAGTTTCCACAGCATGGCAGCATAACAGCATAACTCACCACACCCTGATCCTGCAGGACCAGCAGCTGCGCAGAGATTTTCCTCGAAGGAAAGAGAGGGAATCCATTTTCCGAGAGAGATTTCTCGCCGAGATAAGAGAGCAGAGAGAGAACGGAGAGAGAGAGAGCGCCAGATTAGCGATGCTTTTCACGTGGAGTCTGTGCACAGAAATTGCCATCCATCCATCCATCCAAACAGGACCTTCCCCACCCCCTCCCCTTAGCACACGCACAGAGCACACACACACACAAACACGCAGTAAATGTAGAAGGAAAAAACATACACAAAAAAGTTATGAAAGTTGGGTCCAATTGTCTTTGGTGATTTTTCATAGCCCGCTTTTGTGGGCCACGTTACTTGATTTTTTTGGCCCGCGGGATCGCAAGGAGCTGCTCGAGTAATTGCTTTAAATTGACACAATGTGTAAACAAAGCTGCGGAAAATTCAATTTCCACGCCAGCCTGACCTTGCTCCGGTTTTTGAATTGGATTGGATTGGATTTGGATTTGGATTGCTTTGAATTGGATTGGTGGAATTCCATCTGGGATTCCGAGATTCCGATGCCTCGGCAATTACAAACTGGCGCTGGTAAATGCAGCGCACACACACTTGCACTTGCCTGCCTTCTAGCCCAAAAGGATGCCAATAAAAATGTAGGATACTGTG
This sequence comes from Drosophila prostipennis, assembly GCA_037075205.1. Taxonomy (NCBI): domain Eukaryota; kingdom Metazoa; phylum Arthropoda; class Insecta; order Diptera; family Drosophilidae; genus Drosophila; species Drosophila prostipennis. Next base: position 50,291 of record JBAMCJ010000641.1, read on the forward strand.
TCACACAAATACACAGATCGAGTGTGTGTGTGTGTGTGTACGTGTAAATGACCGGAAACTGTGCTCAAGTGCTCCCTGGCAAGCGATGAGGCTACTTTCGTCCCTCGCAAAGGAGTCTCCTTTCTTTCGGGATCTCGTGAAGAAGCACTTCAATTGTCAAATTGCTCTTGCTTATTGTTGCAATAGTTCTGCTGATGGACAGGTTTTCCCAGCGCCCAGCTCCCAGCTCCTTTCGCCTTTCACTTGTTTTTAAAGCGATTCCCGCAGACATAGTCGCTTTTTATGGGCGTCGTCCTGTCGTCTTTTGCAGTTCTTCTTGCTCAACCAAAGCCGGGCAAAACGAAACAATCAACACGGAAGCAGATTCCTCGTTCTTCCTCACTCCAGTCGTTGTTTTTCCTCCTGTTCTCTGTTGTTTTGTTGGCTGTTTGTTGTTCTGAGCCGTTGTGCTGGTGTCCTGGTGCTTTTCCCACACCATTCTATGTACAAATCAGCGTGGCCTAGTGCGCTGCTTGAGGTTGGTGCTTTTGTGCCGTGAAATGCGAGTTTTATGGCGGAGTGGCTGCTCGGCTTCATCGGGTTGACATTTAAGTTGTTTCTTTCCTGTCATTCAAGAGTGCGACTGCGAGTGTGTGTGTGTGCGTTTGTGTGTGTGGGAAAGTTCAAAAGTCAGCCAAGTCAGCAAAGTTCCCCTGCCAACGTACAGCGTACACGGGGCGTATGAGGAATGGGGAATAGCAATCCATGGCGCATACGCCCCGTGAACACGTCTACGTCGCTCTGTCAAGCTGAAAGCCACAACTATCGGCAATCAATTGAATTAAGCTCGGTGGCCAAATTGCAGTGCACGTGGCAGGCAGCCGAAGGAAAATTGTAAATTGAAAATTGTGAATTGCACTTTCCTTTCCTCTTCTCTCCCCACCCAACCCAAAAGCATTTTCCTCGAGCCCAAGGAAAATTGAAAGCTGTCAGCGAGCCTGATTCACCAGCAACAACTCAACAAGCCGAAGTCAGAATTTCATAAACAGGACGGGACAACTGAAAATGTTGAGATACTCTCTTGGTTGGACTGATACACAGATACACACAGCTACAGATACAGACACTTGACGTTGGGCTAGACAAAGGCAAAAAGGCAATTATAGAAATACAGACGAGCGGCAACAAATAATAAAAGCAAGTTGCCATAGACAATCACAACAACCACGGTGGCAAGATTGGTGAAGGGGGAGGGGGAGGCGATGTTGACGACAAGTAGCTGCAAAAGTTCTGCGACGTTTTGCGCATATTAAACAAAGTTGACGACAGCGACGCCGGCAGTGGCCAGCAAACCGAGAACTCCGGACCGAGTTCGAGTTCTCCAGACTCCGTTTCCCCAGTTTCCCAGCTTCCCAGTTCTCCGGCCGGAGAATTGCCAACGGAGAACGCAGAACCGAGAACTCAGACAGCGGCAGCCGCAGTCGCCGTCTCATTATTTATTTGATTGCCCGCACAGCCAATGCTCGAATTACCCCTGGGAAAAACTGGGGGGGAAAACCCAGCAGCAGCAAGCAAAAAAGAAACATAATAGTCAGAAGCATAAACGTAATTAATAAGGCAAATTAATGCAAACAATAATACAAATTCATTTTCGTGCACAAATGAAACTAAATTACAACAACGTGAGCCAAGCGAACCCAACCCAGGCATCCAACAAAGCGAGGCAAAAGCATGGAAAAGCATGGAAATTGAATGCTAATTTGGGTTGAGCCGAAAACTTGAATACCCTCCTGGGTGTTTTTCGGGCCATGTTCTTGGGGCAAATTAAACATGCTGAAGATTTTGCTTTAATTGAACCTTTTGTGGCGCCGCCAACTGAAAGGGGAGGAGAAGTAATTTAAATCGAGTGTGTGGTTTCGAGTTTCAAAAGTAATCCTCTAGTTTAATGCAAAGAAGAGTCCTGAAAATGCACAGGATTATAATCTCTGTTGCTTGCATTTCTGTTTCATTATTTAATATCCTGTGGCAACTTCATCTTGTACGTATTTCTATCTCACACAAGCAATCCCCAATTGCAAAACATTTTCTTTAATAATTTGATTTTAATCTTTCCTAACTATGAAGCAAACTTAATTTTGTAACCTAAGATTATTTTACCTTTTGTATTTAAATAAGAAAATGTTTTAATTACAGAAGACTAAGACTATTTAGGAAGTTTATAACTTAAAGTATCGAATATAAGAAAACTATCCCAAAAATTAAATAAATGTATTTTCTCAACTCAGAGTTTAGTTTGAATTCCACAAATACATATACAATTGGCCAGAGTCTCTTGGTAACGGTTCATTCGACTAAATCTTTTATTAATAAATTAGATTCTGGTCTTTGTATTCCCGCTAATTTCTCCGCAAGTTCGACGGGCAAGTTATTATACCCTTCCCCAGAAACCCAAAGGCAAGAACAACAATAAATGGCAACTAATAAGCACAGGTCACAAATACCCACACCCTTAAGCACACACACAAACACACAGAGACCATCGACAACTAAACAGTTCGTCGAGCAGAAAAACGAGGAAATCTACTTAATCACGTTTAATTAAGGTGAGTTTATAAGTAGCCCTCTGTGCGAATGTGAATGTGGGTGGGGTGTGTATATCTGCGGGTCGGTGAGCATACACATTCGCATTTTTTTTGCGAATTGCTTTTATTGCCATTTTGCGGAGGAGCCGACGACGACGAATGATACAAAAGAGCTTGCCAGGTAATCACAACTGGCCTCGCCCTCAGCCGCACATAAATGCAAATTAGGGTTAGATGCTCACGAGAGTGTGTATATAGGGATGGCATTAGGGGGGATTATAATAATAATAATTATGCAAGTGGCTTGAATGGATTTATTGGCTGCACATTCATCAGGAGTCAAGTGCTGGCTTATTCTCCCTTGAGTTAAGCACTTGGGTGCTCTGCAGATAGCTCCTCTATTGCCTCATTTTCAAAGGAAGGAAGGAACTCGATTTTAGGCTGATCATACCACATAATCAGGGCAATTGGAAGGGAGACGAAGCACAGAAATCACAAAAACCCAACTTGCTAGTTGCTTTCACTTTGATTTGTTGTTCTCACTGTCACACACAGAAATCTGTATGTCACACATTTGGTTAATTGAAAAAGCATCAAGGCCCTCATCATTAGCAAAAGCTTCGTGACTTGTGTCGCTGCTCGTCCGACCTCTGCTCCTCCAGCTCCCCCTGTTCCACCTCACCCCCTCTAACCCCCTCGCATTTATGTAATCGATGCATGTCGAACAGCAGCAACAAAGCCAACAACAAGTGAATGGCGTGTGTGACACGAGCTGAAAAACGAAACGAACGAGCCAGAAAGGAGAGCACCCAGGACGTAGAATAGAGGATGTATAGAGGGGGCATCGAGGCTATAGGGTATGGGGTGTAGTTTACAGAGGGGCCATTGGGGAGGAAGGGCAAAAATGGAACAAACAAAAACCTATCAAGTTGTATGCTCGTTGATTTCAATTTGTGAATTGTTGTTCTTTGGCGAATGCATTTGCATTTGCATATTGCACATACGCCATGTTGCCTTGTATGTTTTTCTAATTAAGCCCCAGCTAACAAATAAAAAAATAATTAAAAATCCCCGAAAAAGGCAAGGGATGGAGGGGCGGAATGTTCAGTGAAACCCAGATAAGGGTAGAATTTGCTCTATAAATCGCGATGTTTGCCCTTTTTTCGGGGCTCTCTGTTTGCTATGTTTTCCTTTTTCGCTTCGGCTATGGGGTATAGCCTGCTTTTTGCCAAGCGCTTGGCTAAAAAGTACATAAATTTCAAATAAGTCACGTTTCCGGCATAGTGCCCCAGCACGCATACAGGGACACAGTCCCTAACACACACACTCACACACACACATGCCTGCATGGCGTCTAAAAATATGCTTTGTTGTGGCGTCTGCGGCCAACGGCAAATAAATAAAAAATAAATGGTATAGTGCCACGCCTTTGCCGAAAATAAAATGGAACTAAATCGAACAAAATATTTGCCTGCTTAGCTCTCTCTGGCGCTTTAACTTTTAATTTTTATTTTTTATTTTCGTGAAACTTTTTTGATTCGAAAGTTGCACAGTAGTCGAGTGTGCAGCATTCATTTTAATGCTGATTTCGCAGATTATTGTCAGTCAACAACTGTAAAAAATAGTCATTAAACTGACCGCAGAGCGGCATGAGTAAATAATAAAAATGAAATAGCGAGAGTATTTAAAATATAGTCGTATAAATAAGTTTTAGAGATAACAAAAATAACAACGTTTCCAGGAAGGTTATTAAATGCTAGCTCCTGGAACTGCCTTTCGCAATTAAATTTAATGGAATTGAGTTTCTTAGAATATAAATCCTGCAGCTGCCTTATAGAGAAATCCAAAAATAAAATCAGCAAGAGCGGAAAATGATTGGTACATCAAATGAAATTACTTCGGTTAAATCGGGGGTGTATAAAACTATTATTAGAGTTCCTGGAACAGACTAACCGAAAACTTGTCCGGCTGGCTGCATTTCCTGAAAGTGGAAAGTTTTCCCAAGAATTTCGGCACTAGACAGCTGTCCCTTTCCGTACGTTTTCCGCTCCGCCCCCGAATAGAAGTCACGCAAATAAACCCAGCAAATGGTTTACAAGCGCCCACACTCTCGCTAGTAACTGCTGATTTATTTGCCACATTTGTGTGCTGCCCCAGTTGCCGCAGTCTCACTACTTTTATACTTTTTTATACTTTACAGCTCTACGGAGCTGCACTCCACGGACCTGGGCTCCAATATTATACACACTTTATGTGCATATTTTTATGCGGCCTGCCCGTAGTTATGGCATTTGCCATTGTTGTTTGCTCGTTTGCTGGTCGCCATTTGCCTTTGCCATTTTACGACTTGAATTTGTCGTCTGTTCAGCTGCCTTTGCCCCTCCGGGCGGCAACTTTAATTGAATAAGTTTTAAGCGGATTTTCAAGAGCGTTCCCCAGCGCCAGCAGACAGCTGTTCCTCCCTCGCTTTTCCTTCCTTTCCAGTTTTATTCCAGCGTGTGTGTAAAGCTTAATTGAAATATGCAAAAAGCCAAGCCAAAGCGGCGAGCTCAGCGATTTTGCATAACAAAAATAACAGCCAACGGCAGCAGGTGAACAAAGGTGTTGCAATTTGATTGCAGAACCCACGAACCACGAGCCAGATTTGCATCCATAATGCCCTGTTGCTTGTTTAAACAATTTATGAATTGAGCTTCGCTAAATTGGCTAAGATGGTTCAGGATAGTTCAGGATAATATTCCCTTTTTCCCGCAATTTTCTCCCTGAAAAATGAGAGCCGGAAATCTGTCGGTCTGCAAATAAAATGTCAATGGATAAATTGATTTCTGCTGTCAATATTTTTGCGAAAATTAACAAGTGGAATACGGGATCCGGAATACTCAATAATTCAGGGCTGCGACTGCAGATCGATAAAAATGTATTTCCCGTTTAATTTACCCGCTTAATGGCTGGTAAATCAATTTAATAATTGGCCAGGGATTTCTTTTTCGCTCTGGACTCTGGACTCCTGACTCTTGACTCCGAACTCTGGGCTTCCGGGGAGGAGGAGGCGGTAGATCATGGTGGGTGCAGCGGCCACAAACGACTTCATCTCGAACGATGAACGAACGGAAGTCGCCACCCCCAACGACAGCAACCCCCCTGCTTTTCGCAATGGAAAACCTTTTGAACATTTTTACATAAAAATCAACTCTCGGCGTGTGCAAGAGCTTCCTTTCCTACCTTTGAGGCGGCAGTGGAAGCGGCAGAAGCACACAGCAGTTTCGGAGAGGAAACTCACGTTGAAATGTAATTTCATGGCACACAAGTTTTTAATTAAATTTCATGGCAAAAAGAGCTTCAGGAGCAGCAGCAGCAGCAGCAGCTGCAGAAGAGTCGCAGGCGAAGGCCTTTTAACATGCAATCAGCAAACCACTCTGGCATGCATATAGGGCAGCCGTACAAGAGCGTATTATGGCCCGTTCCTCCCGTACACCCACCCACCTGCCTATATATAATATATTTATACATATAATATACAAATGCCACACAAAACTGCAGCCTTAATGCGTTTTTCAAGTGCCAGCCAAGCAGCAACCCTCACAGTTTCTGCCGAATGGCTGGTGGATAGTGGGATCCTGGTTACTGGTTACTGGCTTCTGGTTCTGGTTCCTCTCTCCGCCGGCAATCATCGTCACATAATTTTATTAAGCTCTTGGCCCAGACATCGGAGTTGGCCAAAGAGCCCTTTCTGCGCTTTTACCGCTCCTCCAGCGCCTCTTCCGGTTTGGTTCCCATTCTGCGGTTGGCCACATGCTGCCGGTTATTGCCCATCAAGAGGTTTCGAATAACTTTGCAGAGATGCTGCAGGCTGCCAAACTGTTTATACCGATATTACGATTTTATAGAGAGACCCTAAAGCGAAGAGTGTCAAAGTGAGGGGATATTAACGATCCATTCCGAAAGTTTCAGCCAGAATTTGGGCGTATCACCAAAGCCAGACAGCCAAAGTTAGATTAGATTTGATTATTTCAAATCATATCACATATTTCCACATGGGTAAACCCTTTTATTTCATTAATTTTGTCTACTTCACACTTGTGTTCTAAATTCCATACAAAGTTTTTGTTTGCATTCTTTAAATTGATTTCAGTGCTGGCGCTTCCCTTGAATATTTTTATTTAATTACTCTTGTTGCCAAAAATAATATCTTTTTTAGCGAGCATTTCTCTCAGACTTCGGTTAAAAGTAACGAGGATTTAGTTTCCCTAAATTTGTTCAAAGTTTTCATTTGCATACTTTTAATTGCCGCAAGTGTTCAGGTTTCCGGTTGCCTTCGCTTCCAGGAGTTTCGAAAATCCACTTCATTTAATTAATTTTCCTTTTCTACATTTTTCGACATTTTAACTAGAAATTTTGGCAACTAACAAATATTTTTCTTACCTTTGATGCTCACTCAAATGAATTTTGGAATTGGGTTTTTATAGTTTTGGCTACATTTTAGCTCTCTAGCTGCCAATTGATATACATGTACTAGCTATATATTTATTTCATTAGCCTGGCAAATCAAACAAAAATGCTTGTCAGGCTGTTTGCCAACCAGGAGACATTTGACTTTGTTTATTGTGAACAGGCGACAAGCGATGTGGCCTCGTGCCCCGCCCCCTTAGCCACACACAGGAAGCTACGCCCTCACACACACTCACACACACACACGTCAGCTAATGCAATTCGCAGTGGTTGCTGTTGTTGTTGGCAATAGTTCTTAGACAGACGACAGCCGCTATGCGACCACATATACCATATACGTCCGTCTATATGCGGCGTTTATTACACGCACACAAATGCATGTGGCGAACACCCCCGTTGCAGGGGGAGGGGGTAGGGGCGTGGCTCCAAGGGGCGCAACAAGTTATGTCGCCGCAATTAGTTGGCCTTGCCCCTCCGCAAAATTTCTTGGCACTAATGCCAAAACCAAAGGCAGCCAGACATCCGATGTGTGTGTGTGTGTGTTTACACTCGGTGGTGCCTGTGTGCGTGATGCAATTGATGAGACCCATGGGTAAACACTCTCGAATTCAATGATATTTATAATAAACCACAAAAGCTTATTACAGATTACACACAAAATGCGATATTCCGATTGCCAGCGTCGTTTTGAGCAATAAATAATATATTAGACTTTTTTGTGTTTTTTTTTGGGAACTTATTGGGGAATAGAGCTTTTTAGAGGGCTTACAAAAAAATCTCCAAGATTAGATTGAAAATTAAAATATTACTAAGTATAAAACTCTATCATTTATCAGAACTTTCTAGCTTTTAAATGTATTATCATCATTTCATTATTAAAATTAAGGTTATTAAAAATACCTAAAGGCTTTAATCTGTGATATTCTAAATTTCACAATCCCCGTGTGCACATGGTATTTATTTTGGTACATTCCTGGCAAATAATTCGTTGAATATTTATAGTTTGCCAGCGGCGACCTTCAGTTGACGCCCCACATTTATCTCAACGCCCACTTTGCCATGTGGTCGGTGGTGTGTCGTGTGAGAAAATTTGATTGCATGCATTATGCAAATGCATAAATATTTAGCAAATTGTTTGGCCACTGCTGACACTATGTTTATAATAAAATATCTTGTAGTTTGCGCACATCTTCTCCTGCTCCCTGCTTTTTGCTGTCCAAATTTATGTGGCAATTATCAACACTCTGAAGGGAGCAAAAGCTTCGACCCGAAAATATTCATTAAAATTTCCATTGTTTGCTGGCAGATTTTTCACTTTTTTCCATGGGTGTCCCCCTTTGTTTGGTGTGTGGCTTATCGCAAGTGCAATGTGTCTTCGGTGTCTTCAGTGTCTCTTGTGTAAATTTAGAAATTTATGGTTATTTAAAAATTCATCCCCACACATCCTCTATATACACCATATAGTACGGCTAGTGTGTGTGGCCGAATATGAATAAATTATCGTGTCCATTGTTTGCCGAACTGGGAAAAGTAACCAAATTGGGCAAGTTTTGTTTTACTCCTAAGACTTTGGCCACAAGCAACACGGATAAGAGGGCACACCAACACACACAAAGAGGGAAAATCCCTGGCTCACAGGATCCGGGGCATTGTCTTAACTGGAACTCGAACCGAGAACCCCGAACCCCAAACACCGAACCCCGAACCCTTAAACATGCTGTTGACATGGCTTTTGTCATTTTCTGGTTATGGCCAAGCGGACAAAGGCAGCATAGCAAACTCCACTGAGGAAGGAGAAGGAAGCTGGACAAACTTTGGCCACAGCTGGTGCCATGTTGTTGATGCTGTATCACATTTTAGAGTGGCCAGAGGGGGAGTGGCAACGAGCTGTGATGATTTGGTCACATCCTGCATTCAAGTGGCGAGAAATGATTTTAAATATTTGCGGCTCATGCATTTTAATTGCAATTCACAAACGTGTGTGGCCTGCAAATGCATTCGCTTTGCGGATTATGAAAACTATTTGCTGCCATTCCGACTGCGGGTAAATTAATTTAAATGAGCTGCGCGTTAGGGATTTTTTAATCAACATGAATCGAACTCTGCCCCGATTTATGGCCTTTTCCCGGGAGTGAAAAAGTTTTGCTCTATTCTCCTGATTTCATTTTATACCCTCTTCAATTTCTTTCTCTCTTGTCGCACTTTATTTACCTTGCTCTCGTAATTGACTTGAATGTTTGCTCAGTTGAGCTCGCTGCCATTTCAGTAATTAATAACGACCTTCCCACCCCCCGCCGCCCTGTTCGACCCACCTGAATGATTAATGAAGCTAAAAATGTCAGCTTTTCCCGCCCCAACCATCGGCATTCGCAGCGAAAAGGTGCGGCGAAGTTTTTGCACCTGGTCGAAAGTCGGCGCCGGGGCTTCGCATCAATTATGCATTAATCAACACTAAATACATTTAAGTTGATATTAATTTCCTATGGCAATTAATTAGCGGAAGTGGAAGTGGATCTGCGGTGCCGTGAATATTCCCCCGAACCTCCAAACACACATAAATCGAAGCAAGTTGCAACAATTTCAATTTGCAGCCTTAACTTGCAGCAAGCGGAGCGCTCAAAAACTTTGCCCGTAAACAACAAAGAGTTGTTGACGTTCCCGTTCCCGTTCCGCTGGAAAACGGGGAACTGGGAGCGAGGAGGTCCTCGCACACGTAGCCATCATTGGAGCAAACCGAAAGCAATAAGCAGTTGCCACTGGGCCATAAAACAAACAGCCAGCCGAGATCTTAACCCTGTGGGGAATCACCACCCATCGCCCACTGCCCATTGCCACCCCATCCAATCCACTCTTCAGTCTGTGAAAATGCAATCAAGTCGGCGAAGCTGCAGCTGCCGCTGCATCTGCAGCTTAAATCGCCGGCGACACCAGAGGAGGCAAACGGCAACAAAAAGTGTCAATTGACAATGAAACCGAAATGCGATGGCATGGGGTCTCCTCTGCTCTGCAAGTCACTCTGTGAGTCAGCAAGACATAAAATCCCCGCCCCAGTAAGTGAGTCTGCTTTCGGTTAACGATTTGGCCATTTGGCCAAGCACTTCCATCCGCCACCTATCGAGCTATCATGTTGGGTATCAGCTGCCAGAGGGGTGTATGGGGCGCATGGGGCGTATGCGCAATTCCAACTATTTTTCGTGGCCTGGGACATTTAGGGCAAAAAGTTTGGCGCCCAACGGAACCTTCAATCTTGGGCGAAACTCTTGGCCAACTTAATTGAAATGCGAATAAGAAACATTTCAGTGCTGCGCAAAAGTTATTATGGATAACTCCGATTACCCATCAACCAAAGTGAAAGGCTCTCTCTTTCGAATGGAAAAGTTTGGCCCAAGATGATCAATGGCCAATAAATGAGAATGAGGGGCCTGAGTTCGAATTTTTCGAATTTTCTCCTTGATTTCGTTACCAATCAATATACTTGTACATGTTTTCCAGAAGTCAGTTGGACAAGTTTGGCCCAAAGCAAGTTTGCCAAAAAGTTAAAGTTCGTACATATTACCTATTTTTTCGACTCGCACTGAGTTTAATTGACCCAACCCGGCCCACGGTGATTATATGGCATTTTATTTCAGCTGACGTGCAAGCTGCACATTTACGGACATTAAAATGCACTTTGACGGACATCGGATTGCCCGCTGGCTGCCCTGCCCTCCATTGTGCACAGTGTTTAGGCAATTATTTACTTTGCTTGCCGAGCACACACACACACACACATGGAGAGGCTGACATAAAGCCCTAAACACAGAGCCCCGAAAGCTTATCTTGACAGCCATTAAATGGCCGCAAAGCGCTGGAATATGTGATTTATGTATGTGAATATATATGGGAGTTTAGGTGAGACAGTGTGTGTGTGCGAGGGGGGTTCTGCGTGCGTGTGCATTTTTAAAGGGGTCTCAAATAGGCAAAGAGGGGTAGCAACTTCTAATCGCGCTTATCTCGCGACTCACAACGCCCCTGTCCATCAATTTTATCGCCTTCGGGGTGCCGTTTAGTTTATTGACCCATTTGACTAGGTGAACGTGAACGGCGGCCAATTTGTTGCTGGCAATAAATCCAACAAATTATTGCCCCATTTTCATGCGAGTTAATTTCCAGTTAAAGTTCAGATTTCGCCCGAACATCCTATAAATAGCGCAGACATGTATGCCTAGTCCTCCGCTTGATGGATGATTCCGCCTCCTTCGAAGCTAATAATAGGGCGCACACAATGTTGGGGCCCGGTCCCCTTAATCCACGACCCCCTGCCAGGAATTCTCTCGGGCTTTCATTAATATTTTTGCCGGGTCGCACAAACAATGTATTGACATTTCAATTAATTATGGGTGAGCCGGGGGCCGAAGAACAGCGCCTGGACGCAAGCTGTGACCTTTCGGACCTGTCAGCCGAGGGATATGCAATCCTGGCTTGACATTTGCGAGATGCGAGTGGAAAGTTAGCAAAAGTTTTCCTTTCGAATCTCTTTTATGTATTGAACAAAAAAAGGGTGTATTCCAAAAAAATAATATTTGATAATTTCGAGTAAAAGTAATGGTTTCTAAAATATTAGAAAATGATTTATAAAAAATTTAAATAAAATATTTTTTGCATGTTTTCTTTATTTTTCTCACTAGTTAATACCCTAAAAATTAATAATCTTTTTTTAACGGATTAAAAATGTTTGTATTTCTTAGTATGGAATTAAAAAGCAACATTTTGGAATTCAGTTATACTTGGACAGGATTCTGTGTGTTACCAAAAAGGATCATTAAACAGAATATTCATAAACAGAATTAAACAGAATTCATAGTATCAACGATTAAATATTTTATTCTTTTAGTATTTTGTTTATTTCAAACCCTTATCTAAATATTTAAGTAAATAACATATTTTAAATACATAACGTTAAAAACACAATAACCCATTAAAATATTAAATGTAAATTATAATGAAAATGAAAAAAATGTTATTTTTAAGAGTGGGCGATTTATTAGAAATTTATGGCAGTTTAACAAAAATCGTGAAAAAATGTTTTTAAGGACAGGCCTTAGCCTAAAATGGATGTGAAGGGGAATTGTTTGTTAAAGCTATGAAGTCGGCCCCTTGCCCCTGTTGGTAGGCCTTTCGCAATCTGTTCGAGCCACTCACGTATGCAACGCACTTTGACCTTTCGATCTCGCTCCCCCGTTGTTGTTTATCCGGCCTCTCCTTTCGGCCACCCAAACGTGTCATCAGCTGTTGCCACCGCCTGCTGGAGAACTTTCCTTGGCACCTCATCCTCATCCTCATTCACATTCACAGCGATTTCGGTGTTTATCAAACTGTCTTCTAAATGTTAAAGTTAAGGCGCCCGTCTGAGGTGAGCCTTATCCAAATCCTGGCTGCGGAATATCACTCATACGCACCCGCTCACACACACACAGACACATAGGCAATCCTAAATGGCAAAATGCTACTAAGCCCACTTACTTACAATTTAGCAAAAAAATAAAGCAAACGAGAGACAGGAAGAGAGGAACAAAATCATATGGCGAAAACGAGAGTGTAAAATTTTTTGCATACATAAAACGAGGAGCAAAGCGTAAGGGCAGCAAATAAAACAACAACAAAATGAATCCAGCTTTATGGCACGCACCCACACAGGCGCACACACACGGCACTTGACTTTATTCAGCAGCGATGGCAAGTGCCTTAATAGTGTGTGTGGGTGTATCCGTATATCTGTACATCATCCATGGGGTTTTCGCCCACATGTATGTGTGTGTGTTGTGTGAGTGTGTGTGGACTACTTTCTGGTGCGGGCGGCACAAAATCCAATCAACATAACGAGCTACAAGCGCCGCTGAGCGGCATAAAACGCAAAAAATATATACGACTCTGTGCGGGATGTGATTGTACGATGGTGTGCGTGTTGAGATTGCAAACACTGCTAGAAATAATGTGGATGTGGCTGGGGATAAAGATAAAGCCATAAGTCGGCACCAGACTCAAAGCCAAATAAATCTCCCCTCAAATGCCAGCCAGAAATAAATTTGGAAGTGTCGAATCGCATTTAATAAATATATTTAATCTCATTATGGTTTTGGTATGTGACAAATATTTTTTCCTGTTTATATGTCATTACTGGTTTTTTATGCAGACTTACAAACATTTTCAAGGGCCTCACTAGAAAAGATATAATATAATCTTAACTGTTAACAAACTATTTTTAGGTAAACATTCTTTCGAAGATTAAAAAAATTATTTAAAAAATATTACAAAAAAAATTATAAACTTTCGCTTGATAATATTTTTTTTCTGATGCTAATAAATCAATTTTAATTAATTGATATGCTTGAATTAATGTAATAAGTACCTACATTAAAATAAAATCTCTTAATAAAAATTAATTAATTAAATGCGTAGTGACTGTATTTTTTTTAATGATAATTTTGTAATGACAATTGACAAAGGGCCAAGATAATATACAGGTTAATCAGCCTATATATAAGTGCGTAGAGATGGATTTCGGAGACTTTCGGTTAATAATTGAGTTAGACACGTCTACAGGTCTTCCGAAAACAAGTTGCGAATATTTTTCGCAGTTTGCTCGTTCATTCAACTCGCAGCTTGGCAACAACAAGCGGCCAAAACAGCTCAAAGCTTTCGCTGAGGTAGACAAGCGCAGGAGTGTTGTTGTTTTTATTGTCGGTGGCGAACAGTAAAAACATTGCCAAGCTCAAAAGTGTGTCGACTCGTCAGAAACATACACACACGCACGCACAAACAAATGAAATAAAAGTAAACCCATTTACACCACACACACAGTGGGTAGTCCTTTTATTTTTCTGTTTTTTTGAGGGGGTTTTGGAAGGAGGATTGGCGCCAACTGCTTGGCAAGCTGCAAATGTGGGACATTTGGCAGTCGCAGTCGCATTGTTAACTTTCTTTGACAGCGGGCCAAAAAAATAAAATGGGTGAAATAGGAGGAGGATGGGAAGGATGGGGAGCCACCCAGGAAGGACCGCCCGGGTCCATGTCCTCAACTCAGCGCCAATGTTGCTGCTATTTTGCCCAATGCAGATGCAACTGCAGCTGTAGATGCGTGTATTTATGGCACAAAATTGCAGGCACAGCAGCGGCAAATTAACACAGCACGAATGCAAATTTGGAGCGGCCAGCCTGTTGCCATTCCCACTCCCATTCCGATTACCATTCCAAAGCCCATTCCCATTTCGACCAATTGATTATTTGCATGGGGCTTCCACATGGCAACAACTGTGAAAGCCTCGACTCGGTCATGGCCACGCCAATGTTCCAATGTCCTGGTGTCCCAGGTGTCCTGGTGTCCTGGTCTCTCGGCCTGCGTGTATATTTTGTGGCCTTCCTTGGCCCCGACGAATGGGCGGCTGTGGGCGTGGCATTTCGGTCACCACAACGCACTTATCGCCCATGCACAGCACGTCGTCCATTGGAGTGGAGAAAAATGCTTATAAAGGATTAATTCGATTCCAATATTCGCATACGCAAACGCATTTTGCAATTCGCATTTCACATTCGGCATTTTGCGTCTCCGGCCTTCTGAAAGCTGGTCAGCAGATATATCTGGGATATTGCCGGTCATTGTTGGCATTGTTTTAAATGCCCCGACCATAATGATTGTTGCAAAATGAAAGCGAGCTTCGTTTGGCATCGAAAGGGTATTGGAAAGGCAGCTGGCGAGTGTGATGCCTTCTGCAGGCCAGAGATAAAAGTATTAACTGCTTTAATTAACGAAATACTCGTAGTTAAGCCTTAGAGAGCCTGGGAATTAGGTGAACCTAATGCAAATTGACTGCTTGAAATTTCCAATTAAATGAACAAAGGAGGAAATCCTAATTGGCTAAAATCCTCGTACTTCAAACTCATTATCTGCACTTAAATCAGTATATATTGCATCTCTGATTATCCTACATTTTCCAGGAAAATAATAATATTTATGGGAAATCTTTATTCGAAAGAGCATTCGCACTTCACAACCAACTTACCAAAAAAAAAACCTTGGCATAGTCTTTTGTAGCTGCTCGTTGAATGTGTTGAGCTGCGATTGCAATTTGCATTTTTCATGAATGCCAGCCAACGTAATGGATTCCCTGGGCAACAGATTAAAGCAGCATTACGGTGTCAAGACCTTTTAAATTTTCAATTTCCCACCTTCGGTGTTGGGTCAGGAGGATATTGCAAATTTAATTGCATTTATGGCTGCATTTTGCATTTCGCATTCGCAAAACGCATTAACACACCGACAAAGGCTGAAACCGAGGAGATGTGCATAGATTGAGATGCATATGCATTTGATGCACTGGCACAGATAGCCAAATGGCATGTTAATTGGCCTAATTCGATGGCCAATTCAATTTAACACCGCACACACACACACATACACACATATTTAGTGAGTGACCACCGTGGAGTGGGTTAAATCAGAGAAATTTTCGGGCTGCACAAAATGGATCAATGGACACTTTGATTTTGCGGCAATGTCCTCGATATGATTATCGAATCAGTTCAGTACTTCAACACTAATTGTTCATTACTTATGCATTCCAGGTCGCCACGCCCCGCCTTCACCACCACCACCACCACCACCGCCCACTGAAGCCACAGAGGAGGCTGCCACGCCCCCCGCCCCTCCAGGAAGCAGGAAGCAGGACGCACGGCACACCACATCACCACTCCCAACATGGGCAGCGGACACTATTTCTGGGCGATCTTATACTTTGCCAGCCTGTGCAGTGCTTCACTGTAAGTACCCTGCACTCCACTTTACTCGCATTCCACTGTATTCCAATGACTCACACAAGTACACGCCACTCGCCACTCGCAAACAGTAGCTGCAAAATGTAAACCGCTTCATAATTTTGTCTCACGCTCCACTTACCATTTATTTAACACTTATTTTGTACTGATTTTTTTGCCGCGCGGCTCTCGTTTCGCGTGTTTCACACAGCACTTGGCCGGGAAGTGGCGTTCAAAAGCCGATTTACATACAATTGTCGTTAATTTGGCCAAGCCACGCCTCGCTGTGAGGCAGGGATTCCGATATATTTAACCAAATACAAAAGTATATACACTGAGAAATTCAGAATTATAAGTTAAACAAGAGCGAGGGAGATAAGCACGCAGCAAGGCGACTGCTTGCACTGCTTGCACAGCTTGAATTCCATTATTTGCTCATTACTTTTAAATTACTGGTCCGATTTGAAAAATTTCTTCTTTATTTCGATAAATATTTATTAAGACAACTCTGCGAGTAATAGTAAAATTATTTTATGGGTCGCAAAGATTATTATAGAAATTAAAATTATCAAGGTTTTCAAAGATAAATAACAGTTAAAATATTTATTTTTCTGTGCTTTTTTAATATCGGTTGATCTGCTTTCCCGCTAAATTAGCAGTGTAGCTGCGAGCTGTAGTTTGCTTTTCGGTTGTTGCTTATTTTAAAACACACGCCCACCATTTAGCCGCTTTCATCCACTTTAATTTCCATATCCTGTCTCACACACACTCACAAGAACACTCCACCAGGACACATCATTAAAATGTAATTAATTTTCGTGTAATTTTTTGTCGGAGCATAAATTTTGGAATTATTTACGCTCAAGTCGAGGTCAGAGTCCGCAGCTATGTGACTTTGCCTTGGCTTTTGATAAGTGCGACAGTGTATAATACCAACGATAACGATAAAAGCCAACACTATCCCACACTTCCAATCGATTTGTACATATTTATCTCTCTAAAAAAAAAAAACAATAACTTGCTGTAAATTGTATGCAACATTTTCTTTTATGCGATTTTTCAATTCAAAACAACAATTTGCTCAGCTAATGTTTTTCCAAAACTTCAATACCATTTAAATATTTCAATTCTCAAATTTGCCCAAAATAACTGAAGCGAACGTTTTTTAAATTATACATGCGTACCTATCCGTATCCTGATTTCAGAGCAAATAATGCCAAAATAAATTTCCGAGAAAAGGAGAAAAAAGTCTTAGATCAAATTTTAGGTGCAGGCAAATACGACGCCCGAATACGACCGTCTGGAATAAATGGCACAGGTAAGAATAATTCAAAGTTTCCCATATCGAACTTAACCTTGCCATAATTAATGATTGTTTCCATTTTAAATAACTATGGTTTGTTTATATTAATGATTTTTCCTTTGACTTTCTGTTTTCGATAAATAAGATGTACAATTATTGGTGAAAGCTCTCGATAGGAGGGCTAAATAACAAAATTCAGAAATTTTAGCTAATTTAAGCCTCTACCTAAGTTAAACGAAATCCAATATCCAATATCGAATCATCTCTAACTTAGCTTAGTGTGCCGATCAGAGCAAAGCAATATTAGCTTAGTTAGATCAGCTCGATAAGTTTACCGTTTCACATTTATGTCGAAAAACTTACTTTTAAACCAAACTTTACGCCAGATGGTCCCGCAATAGTCAGAATCAATCTATTCGTACGCAGTATTATGACGATTAGTGATATTAAAATGGTAAGTCGCACTGCAACGGAGCCAGTAAACTCGATATCGATAGATTCTCCCCCACCTCCACCCCCTCGCTCCGATTCTCTTGCTCTGTCTCTTGCTATCTCACTCTGCCTCCTCATCAAGAAATTAGAAAACACGAAAGATGGCTTGGTAGCTCTTGCAACACACAAGTACACTGAAAATTACACATAGCCAACACTATTCACTTGTAACACACCCTCACACACACTCACACACACACTTGTTTTTGCGTTTTGCGTTGACTCGTTCTCTCTAATTCTCTCGATACATAGCTACCATATATATAATGCGTATATACATCCGATGCTAAGTATTTGCGTTTGATTTTTGCAACATTTTGGCAGTTTGTACCAGTACCTGTCCCTCCTGTTTGTACATTTCAGTTTCCGTTTCCGTTCGTTTCAATAAACATTTAAGATAAACAGCAAATAAACCGGCCAAGTTCATCATATACACACCCAAGTTCAAAGCGAAGAAAGCGTTGCCTACTTTTCCGGGCCTCCTTTTAATGGGTCTTCTTTGGAATGAGGCTCCTCCATTTTCTGAGACTATTAGAAAATTAACTCAGTGATTATCCAATATTTTTCATTAGGGTTTTATAAATTAGTAATAGTTATTAAAAAAATATTAAATTATTGTAGTAACGTAAACTTCTATAGGCGTTCTGACATTTTACTTGATTTGTATTATTTTATTTATAATTGCTGACACACTTTGAAAGCTAAAGTTTAAATATAAATTCAGAGATCCTAATATATTGAATAATATTCAATTGAATAATATTGAATTTAATTTAAAAGGTGTAAAGAACCAAAAAAATATTAAAATTATTTAAATTTGAATTACCAATAAATATTTTTATTAAAGCCAGTGCCATTAGCTTGTTGAAAGTCCCCAAAGTTGTATTTGATTATTGAAGTGCCAATTAAATAAATAAATGGTTAAATAACAAATAAAAGTGTTGGGCATCCGAAATGGATAATCGAAGCAAAATTCATATTTTTTCGAAACGATTTTTACAGTTTAATTAACAATAAAGTTTTGATTTCACTCGCAGTTAATTTTGTTGTTGTCATGTTGACTTTTGCCGCAGCAATGACATCATTAATAATGTAAAGGCAGCATAAATATTTAAAAATAGCTCGAACACAATCACAGCCACATACTTGTAGTCCTGAATCACAACGACTGGAAATGACCATTAAAACCGACACAAAAGCTTATAGATATATACTCCATATATTTGCCAGTTCGATAAATATTAACTATTAAGGCATATCAATTAGCACAAGCCACGTTGCCCTTCGGCATTTTGGAAGCAATTCACACAGATTCCGTTGTATTTTGTTCATACCACACATACGTACAAACCCCACCGCTCACCACCCCCTAAAAGCCACCCTCGAAGGTCACAAAAACAACTCATAGACAAACAACGCAACTTTAGTAACGTACATAAATTCTAGCTTAACTTAGGTATATAAAAAACGCAAACAAAACGAAACAAAAATCGAGAAGAAAATATTCTTTGACTTAGCTTAGCTTTGTAAGCAAAACTGGAAGCGAACTTGCTTAGCAACTTTTGTATCCTAGCAAGTAAGCAAAAGCAAAAGCAAAAAGGAAAAGCTAAAGGAAAACAACAACCGGGAGGATGGCTATAAAATAAAACTTTATTACAGAGAGAGCGGCATAAAGGCATAAGGACTGCCTCTGCCAAATATGGGGGGAGGTGCCCTCCGCCTCCTCCTCCTCCTCCGCTGGTCATTTTAAGTTTCTTTTTGGGGGTTGCACCCTGCGGCAGCTGTTAAAATTTGTAGTATATTACATTGAAAGTATTGTGCAAAACGGTGAATCTGTCTATCTATCATGTATCGCCAGCAGATGGACCAGCTGTGGTGTTCGTCAACATATATATTAGGAGTATATCGAAAATCGATGATGTAACCATGGTAAGTCGGCGCCTCCGCAAACTATCAAATCCAAATTCAAAACACCCGATAGTAAATCAGACCCCCCGATCCCCTGACCGCAAGTGGATGCTCAAGTCGTAACCCCCGGTTCCCCGGTTCCGAACCCCCAACCGTTGACCCTTCTCTGTGATAGGCACTCTCCTCTGAGTTCTCAGTTCCGAGTTCTGTGTTCCGCTCCTCCACTCGTATTCTCGCATTACTGCTGTTAGGCGTCGGGAAAGCAACCAAGACACTCGAAATGATACAAAACTATATGTATAAACATGGAAAATATTATATATGCTAACGTACTATACTTTATCTGATATTGGTATCTATAATACATAACACTTTGTTTGACTATCGATGTGATTTGATTTCGTACCTGAGTTATATGTTTTGTATAAGATTTGCCTTTGTTTTGGGTTCTTAGAAAACGAAAGCGAAATTGCCTAATTGGTTCGTTTTTAAGTTGACAATTGCATTTTTAAAATTAGATTTGCATTGGTAAATCGAATTAACTCACTGCATTTGACTTTTATTTTTCTCATATCAACAAATTGTAAAATAAACCATTCAGTTTGCCGTTTTGTAGTCAAAATCAAAAGATATACAAAACATTGTGAAAAAATGTCTTTTTGGATCTCTTTCCCACACAGTCTCTATCTGTCATTCTCTCACCGTCTATCGCCTCTAACCCCTTCTTTCCAAACATAAGATAATCCAACTTAGATTGATTTTCCTACTTCTCTCTCTTTACCTCTCTGTATAAATTTATAAATTTCTCCTAATAATTATTATAAATTAACTAATAAACCTCATATCGAACTATTTATAACTGTGATGAGTGGTGCAAGCCATCTATTTAGCCTCGGTCTAACAATTATTTACAAATTTATTTTTAATTACGCCATTTGCTTATTAACAAAACCTATCTGTGAAATGAACAATGTTGTTTAATTTATGCTACTCTATGTACTTAGTGAAATAATAAATTCAATTGTGAACCGTTCATTTTTATCGTGTGCTTTGTATGTGTGTCCCCCACCATTGTTTTCCCAGCCCACCTCCCCAAAAAAAAAAAGAAAGAAAAAAACAATTTAATATTCAGCCCAATGAAAATTCGTTTCAAACAAGTTAATCCATTTGGAAATGGTCATTTTACTTTACGCCCTTCAACAAAAACAACGCCAACAACAAAAATTCTCCGATGATTTTAGATTTGGAAGCAAAATTTAATAAATCCGATCCAGTCAACAAGAGGAAAACTAATTGAAAATGTGTGGCATGCATTTTTTAAAACATATTTTTACATAAATATTACACAGAAAAATCGAGAAATAAATAAATCCTATTGGCAAAATAACAAAATACATTTTCAGAGCTTAATTGATACAAAAATAAATATTGAACAGAAACAAACTGAAACTAAAAACCAATTTCATTCTTCAATGAGATCCATGCAGACATTTTTCTCTATACATTCGATTTTTAAATTCGTGTTTCGTATTTTTATTATTTTTTTCTTGTTTTTGGTGTAAAAACATACATTTCGTTCACACATGAAATTCATCAAAAATATAGAATTTAAGCCAGCGTACGCTATGTTAGTTAGCTAGTAAGTGCAACTAGGCTAAGGACAGTTCGGCGTGAGGAAGGCGGAGAAATGAAAAACAGTTAAAACCAATTTTGATATGATGATTGATTTTAGAAAATGCGCCCACCACTGTGCAAGTAAACATGTTCCTGCGCTCCATTTCCAAAATCGACGATTACAAAATGGTGAGTTCCGTTCTGGATCAAGCACAGCAAGAACCACACTACTACGACCACTCCGACCACAACTACAGAACTACAGATACAAACGATTAAATCCCAAGCGCTTACTCTCACTTTGCTCTAATTGTGCGTGCGTGTGTGTGTCTACAAAAGTTAATCCAATCCAGTAATTTGGGCCTATAAAATAATTGCATTAATAATACATATCTGTCCTTCGGTGTGTCTGTGTTGGTCGTAAATGGGTGTAAAATGGGTGTAAAATACATTACCTTAGCCGACTTGCGACGATTCTGGGGGTCCTGCGTGTCAGTGGAATCTGTAAATTTTCTTTGTATCTGCAACTTGTACAACTTAAGCAAGCTAAATACATATGTTAACAATGTCAGTGTACTTGTATCATACAAATATTTATAAATATTCCCCGTACCGGAATTGTGTAAAAATACTTAATATTATTTCATGTCCTTTTCTTTATAATTTTCGAACTCAAAGGCAAAAACCTGCTTAAAGCTTTGTCTCCACCGCCAACCGATGTCACTGCCAGCCAGCCAAGTGAAACTAATCGAAACCACGATGCTATGAACTAAGTTTTAGTTTTAACTTAGGCTAGACTTAAGGCTTAGGTCGGAACCACCTCCGCACGACAAAAACAGACGCCCACACCCACCAGCAGCACCACCATAAACCGACATTCAAACCACAGCCCACACCTACGCTCATTCAGTTCTGTTGCGTTCCGTTCCCTTTTCTTTTATCGATTCTATTCGGTTGTTTCACTTAACTTCATCATTTTAAGCCACCTTGTTCCAGCCAGCTTTGGGCTCGATAAAACCTATTGAAAATGCTTACCACACACCAATAAAAACGAGAGTGTATCAGCTCCATTTAGGGACTATGACAGGGCTAACTGTAAGTACAAAGCCAAGAGATATCATGCCAGTGCCGACAGGAAGCAACTAAGAAAAAACAAAAATGGGGAAAACCACCATTCACAATCTCCATTTGTCCAGTTCGGTTTCCGCTGTCAGGAAAAACGCTGGTAAAAAGCGGACAGCTCCGACAGCCAGCGGCTGGCACAAAAAACTCACAACACATTTAATTTGCGCCATGTTAAAATGCATAAAAGAAACGAGTCATAAATAAAAAGCAATTATTTGTAATAATTATTCAAATTTATTTGTTTTCACTCTGCTTAATTGACAAGTGTTTACAATAACATTTCCCCCATTCTGGGATTCATTAAATCACGAGAAAAATATCGAACAACTTGTTAGTGAACTAACAGAGTTTCCATGCGATTTTAGTTGGATTTGGTTGATATTTTAATTAAAATCCTATTTACTTTTTTTGAGTCCCATCTCTTGTGGAATGGCATGAGTTTTAACGAACTAACCAACTAGTTTTGTAAGCATGCTTTTTTAGCGATTTTTCTTAGTTAATTAATATTTTATGAGGTTCCATTGAGTGTTTAATAATAATCTGTCATTTCATATTATTTTACTAACCAGAGGCTTAGCTGATGGAAATCATTGAAAACGTTAACTTATTTTTCTATAAGTCATTTTGAACCATTTTATTTTGGCTAAGGATTTTGAAAGAAAAAATACCTTGTTACCACTTCATTTTCCGTAAGTTCTTGAAGCACATTAAAGAACTATTAAGATACTTTTAAGTTAAACTAAACTATGTTTTTCAGCTTTTGTTTGAGAGAAATCAAAGTTTATTCAAAGTTTATTGTGTACCTATGTATAAGACGCCTTGCTTTTCTCCACTTCGCCTGCTCGTTTTGCTTTTTTCTTGACGTGCTTTTTGCCTGCTCTTAGCCTGCTTGCCCGTTTTGAAGTTTGAGTGTGCAACACGTCGCATGCGGCATTTGGTTGCATTTTGTGCAACTATGAAATATTTATTAGCCATGACAAAATACTTGTATACCATCAACCCGAACAATGCCGAGTACATTCGAAGCCAGCAGAAACCCAAGCCAAACGACAGTTAACCACCATACTCTCAATATATACCTATATATACGAATATCAATATATACCACTCAGTTATACAAATACCAGCTACTTCGCCTCGCCTTGCTCGCTCTTTCATATTCCAACAAAAACAATCTTTGCAAACGTAAAGCTAAAGTCCCGTCCAAAACCAAAAATCGAATTCAATTAAATAAATCGAACTGCAAGCCACCCCCCATTGAAAAGTCCTCCTAACACACAATCTAAAAATAACAAAAAAAATTGAGAAAGAAAGAAAACTTGAAAGAAACTCCCTTTTCAATTCGACAAAGCGAAATTTGCATTGTAGTTGAGATTGAATTCCCCCGAAAAGCCCCAATTTACTTCGTCTACTAATGAGAATTTTCCTCTGGCCACCCAACCACCGCCCACTCGCCACCCGCCACCCACCGACTTCGACGTCCACAGGAGTACAGTGTGCAGTTAACCTTCCGTGAACAGTGGACGGATGAACGCCTCAAGTTCGACGATATCCAGGGTTAGTTGAAGTCGATTGAGGCTGCACCCATTGGAGGGCTGCGATGGTAATCCTAATCCCTTTCTCGCCCACAGGACGCCTGAAATATCTCACCCTGACGGAGGCGAACCGCGTGTGGATGCCCGATCTTTTCTTCTCGAACGAGAAGGAGGGACACTTCCACAACATCATCATGCCCAATGTGTATATCCGCATCTTCCCCAACGGATCTGTGCTATATAGTATACGTATCTCGCTGACATTGGCCTGTCCAATGAACTTGAAGCTGTACCCGCTGGATAGACAGATCTGTTCTTTACGGATGGCCAGTTGTAAGTGATAATTAACATATGAGTTGGTCAACAAAAAATATTATGATTTTTTAAAGGATATTAGTCCTTATGTTAGATGCAGACATAGATTACTTAACAAGAATTTCCAAATAGACTTGGGGGATAAATCAATCACCACCCTCTCTCCATTGAAAAGTTAAGGAAATGTGGTATTCAAGGAGTGTGCAACCAAATAATTGTTCTGGATCCGCCACTCTCCTAAACCATCCCATTAACTAAGATTATTAGTTTTAAACTATTTAAACTTCATTTTACCTATCCCCAATTCACCGATCATAAGGCTTTGTGGTCTAAACCATAAATCTAAGTAAAAATGGTAGGAACGCTTGTATTCAGAAAGCACTGGTTCGGAATTTATGATGCATTGTCTAAAATTAATTACTACGATATCAGCACATCAGAATCGATGCCTTCGTCTTGTTATAAGGTGAACTGCAGTCCAGTCGACTGGTTGAATGGGGATTAAGTAAAAGACAATATGCCAAACTACTTAATTTTATCTAAAGCATCCAGTCTGCCTACCGAAAATGTTAACAATGGAGTATAGAGCGAACCGTTTAATCCTTTTAAGGTGATTTTGCTTAAGTAAACTACTCATGTGAGGAAAGGATAATTATCCAATTATCCAGTTTCCAGGCTAGGATCTAAAAATTCCCCCATATAACCTAATTCTAGATCCACCATAGCTTGCTTTCTACATTTTTAAGACAGTTTTGCATATATAATAGCTATTTTTCAAGAAGCTCATTTAAAAACTCTCTTACAGATGGCTGGACCACAGACGACTTGGTCTTCCTGTGGAAGTCGGGTGATCCCGTGCAGGTGGTAAAGAACTTACACCTACCTCGCTTCACACTGGAGAAGTTTCTGACTGATTACTGCAATAGTAAAACCAACACTGGTACGTGCGTTCAGATTGTGTGTGTTTCACAGTGTTCCTTCAGCCGATTTTTGCCACCAATATATATAATATTATTAACTTTTTTCCTAGTACCTACAATCTACTCTCACATATATTCTAACTCGGCTTGTTTCGTTTCCCCGCTGCGTTGCGTATTTTGTTTGCATTTGTAATAAGTGTTCCCTTGAGATTGCATGCCAAGTGGTTTAACTTTAGCTCTAGCCATATCGTAAACGTTGGGTCCCAACTGGAAAATATTATAAACGGACCCATAACCACTTCATTGCACACACATACACCCGCAATTACCCACACCCCGAACCGAGCACACACACACACACACACATGTTCATTTATATATAGACGTAGCGAATTTCATAAGATGCCGTTTACACATGCGCCATTTCAATGAGCATATCGTTTTGGGCCGTTATCAATGCCCGAAACGCATAGAAGCAACTTTTTACGATGTAATTCGCACACTTGCACACACGTGCCTTTATACACCCATATAGATACACCCACACCCACACCCATACACATACACATCGTTTACCTTGCCGTTTTTTATGAGCACTTTGAAATCTGCGCGCGCTTTAAGTAAATGTTTACCTTGGCGAACAACTATTCAGCTGAGAGGAAGACGAAGTCGGGGGGCATCGAGGGGACTCCCCATCGAATGCGAAACGGAAAATGAAGGCAAAAATGGCAAAAGCCGTTCGGAAAGTAAATTAATCGAGGAAATTGTCTGCGACGTTGTTTAAACTTGCACAAAGACGCTGCTGCACCAAAGATGATGATGATGGTATGGCGGCAAGGATGACAAGGATGTGGATGTTGCCACAGCACAGCACCCACCGAACAGCAGAGGAAGTGGAAGTGGAAATGGAGGCAAACAAGAGGGCCAGATTTTTCTACAAGTTGGCAAATTGTGTGTCAGCATATTAGGATAGTTTACGGCACCCAGAGCAAACAGAATCGCGTATTTATCTAGCGGGTGGAGCTCCACCTGAATCGAGCTGAAATCTGCTGACACGAAGTTTGTTTGTTTACCAATTAGCGAGCGAAAACGAAAATAGGGCCATCATCCCCATCATCCATCCACAAATAAGTTAGCATGAGCCTGAAAACTTCATCACTCCCGTTTACAAAAAAAAATCAAAAATATAAAAAAAACCAAAAATCAATCTCATTTTTAGCTCAACTATATTTAATCTCAACTAAATATGACTTTTTCCACCTAGACGTTGCGTAGTTGTTGCAATTTAGAACTCTCGCCTTGAACTTAGTTGCTCACATAAAGTTTATTAATTTCATATCTTCTATGAGCGTTGAACGTTGAACGGAATTAAAGAGCGAAGCCAAAGAACTCTAGAAACGCGCTCAAGTGTCCAATGCGAATGCGAATCTCGGCCAAGTGACAGAGAGAGTCATCGCTTGATTGATGATGATGACGGCCAGTTGCAAAGCCAGAGAGCCAGAAGCCAGAGCCAGATTCAGACCCAGATTCAAACCCAGACCAAAGACCCAGACCCAAAACCCAGACCAAAGAGCCGAGCAAATAAACCACACACGCGGCAGTCGAATGCAAACAGGGCAAATGAGAATCCCTGCTCAAACATGCAGACACTGAGAGAAATTCTCCAAGAACAGCTTGCGCTCAACGTACCAAAATCAAATCGCCGAAATCGAAAATGGGAAAAGCAAAACCAAAAACAAAAATATGAGAATGTAAAATAATAAACAACTTTGTCTTGAAGAGTATGGAACGCTTTGCCAACAAATTAACGGAAATGAAGCACAAGAAAGGGGCGTGGGCCGTCGCCGGGGGGCGGAACGGGGCCGGGGGCGTGGCAGCTTCCGAGCGGAAGTGAACGGAATGAGAATCAGAACCTACAACAAGAACCAGCACACAAAAGCCGTCGAACTTCATTTCCGTTAAGATTTTTGTTGCAAAAGTCAGAAATTGAATTCATGTTGATACTTTTTGCCTATGATGCAATTTTTCATTTGATTTTATAATTTTCCACTTTCTGTGTGCCACCACCTCCACCTCCCCCCTCCCCCACTGAGTTTTTATTTGTTTTTTTTTTTCTGTTTTTCTGTAAATACATTATGTCTTCTTAAGCCCGCCTACCGCCTACCCCCTCTTTGTAAGATATGTTTTTATTTTTTTTTTTTTTTCCTTTTGTTTCGGAAAACCCACTTTTTGTACATACCCGAAAAGTCTCGACCCGAAAAAAAAACGTCTGTAAATGTGTTTTAATTTCTTTTCTTGGCAAAATTTCCGAGCAAGACACTTTTTATGTTCCCTCTTTATTGGATGGCATTTCTTTGTACCATGTATTGGATATCTCTCTGTGTGTATATACCTACTAAAACTGTGTGTGCGTGAAATTTAAGCAAACGAAAGCCAAGAGCTGCAAAATCGAAAACCTCTCTTAAGACATCCTCCCGTACATTTTGAGTTTGACACATTTTATATACCTTGTATACTCATAGGTGAATACAGTTGCCTCAAAGTCGATCTACTATTCAAGCGAGAATTCTCATATTACTTAATACAAATTTATATACCATGCTGTATGTTGGTCATTGTATCATGGGTATCATTCTGGCTGGATCAAGGAGCAGTGCCGGCGCGTGTGTCACTGGGTAAGTCCAAGATTTTATTTTTTAGATAAATGTGAGTTATTCTATAAATTTCAATTATTTAGATCGTTTTTTAAATCGTATTTATAAGGACAAACTATTGATAAGCTATTAATTGGTTGACTAAAAATAAAGATACCCATTAAAGACCACTCATAGGATGTCCTTTAGGGAATTCACTTAAAATTGATTAACATAATGCAATTTCCAATGAATACTTAATGAAGTGGCCAAGATTTTTCACCACTATTATCTGAAATAATAAAATAATTATATTAAGATCATTATATTAAGATTAGATCTTAAGTTTTACCATAATATTCATGTTGAGCTGAACTGAGCAGATATAATTAAATATTTAAGGATAGTAAACTTTGATAAGAACTAGTCTCATATATCGAGTGATCAAGTTGCTGTTATATACCTGCAGGCAATATATAACTTTGTTGTAGGGACTTGACCCTCAAAGCTCACACCCCTAAAATAATTATTTTAAGATTATTATATTAAGATTAGATCTAAAGTTTTACCATAATATTCATATTGAGCTGAACTGAGAAGATATAATTAAATACTTAAGGATAGTAAACTTTGATAAAAACTGATTTCATATATCGAGTGATCGAGTTACAGTTATATAACTGCAGGCCATATATAACCTTTATGTAGGGACTTGACCCTTCTTAGCTCACACCCCTACGAAACTCTTTTTGCAGGTGTCACCACCCTACTGACCATGGCCACCCAGACGTCGGGCATTAACGCCTCCCTGCCGCCCGTTTCCTATACCAAGGCCATCGATGTGTGGACAGGCGTGTGTCTGACGTTCGTGTTCGGGGCCCTGCTCGAGTTCGCCCTGGTGAACTATGCATCCCGTTCAGGTTCGAATAAAGCTAGTAATTGAAATTTTATATGCTTCTTAACCACATATAAATGTTAATTAATCGATGGTGTTTATCTTTTTTCTGTTGTTTTATTGTACTGAGTGATAACGAATATACGTACATATCTATATAGTAGCCATATATAAATGTCTACGCATACTGTA
This sequence comes from Drosophila prostipennis, assembly GCA_037075205.1. Classification (NCBI taxonomy): domain Eukaryota; kingdom Metazoa; phylum Arthropoda; class Insecta; order Diptera; family Drosophilidae; genus Drosophila; species Drosophila prostipennis. Next base: position 79,023 of record JBAMCJ010000641.1, read on the forward strand.
CATACAACAACGAAACTCTGAACAACGCCACACTCTATATCACACACACACTATCGAGTACTCACTGTGGACCGTTATATCAGAACACTCACACACGCAGGACCGGCGTGGCACACAACAACAACAACAAGAACCTGTTTCGGGCTATATCGATCTATATATCCATATAGACGTACCCCCAACGTACCTATCTATATGTCTCTGAGCGAAAGCCCAACGATTTAGTAGTAGTGTTTTTTAATCGATTTGTTACCTTATTTACTTTTCTCTTTGATATCTAACCACTAAATGGGTCCATCGTGTGTATCAAACTAATCCAACTTTTTGTTTTACTCTCTTATTTCATTGTGCGCCCACCATTCATCGACATGCATACGAACACACCACCCACACCCACACACACACTCACACCACTGACATGCACTCTCCACGCAAAAACCAACTGAACCAACGAACTACCCTCACAAACTTTAAACGCGTTTGAAAAAACCCAAAAATTGTAAACAAATTGGTCGAATTTCCTTTTGAATTACTACGAATTCTGTTCGGTTCCTTGCTGTTGTAAAACAATGCTTGTAAATAACTACAAACTGTGTGTGTATCCACCGATCTGTGTGGTAATCGAACTATGATTTGCGTACCCCCGACCCCATCGATCTAATTGCACCCGAATAATTGCCTTTGGTTTTATTTCCCACTTTTCTTTTTAACATTTCGAATTGTTTAACGTTTTCTGTATGTGTGACTCTCTCTCTGTCTTTCTCTTTCTGACTGTCTCTATCTCTGTCTCGCCTAAACACTATCGCTGTCTAACTGTATTAACCGTGTTTAACTGTCTAACTAAACTAACACACCCAATAAAACCTGTAAAAATTCAAAAACCAAAACAAAATTAACACCCAATCACCCAACTACCGTGGAACAAATAAATTCTTGTCAAACATCTTCCATCACATGCAACATATATCTATGATATATACGGATCGGGCCGCAGACATGCATAAGGAGAATATGAAAAAGAAGCGCCGCGATCTGGAGCAGGCCAGTTTAGATGCCGCTTCAGATCTGCTCGATACAGATAGCAATGCAACGTTCGCAATGGTACTTACCTCTTGATATATCTCTTTAAACTTCAAAAACAGCTTATGGTTTTATGGGGGGTTTTAGTCGAAAAGAAAGGAGGGAAGATAGCCTGTCTCTCTCTCTCTTATGATTTTATTTTGACCTCTAGGTTCAGTTAACATTCTTGGGGTCTTTGAAGAGGGAAATTTTAAACAATATACAAACCATAATTGGCTAAAACTAAATTGTTATGATAAAACTATTAAAACAACTATTTCCTTTTATATTTGCCTCTTTTTTATTACCACAAAAAACAAAACCAAACCAAAAACAAATGCAAAATTCAACAACTTTTTTCAAACGTGCTCATCCCAACTACAACTACAACAACAACCAAAAACCACCCCAACATCAACAACCAACCACAAATAAACTGAAAATAAAACCTGAAAATGCAAAAAAAAAAAAACAACAACCTGAAACAACCTTCCACCAACCAACCATCACCGAACATCGCTGGCAACCAAAACAAACCACTCGACCGGAATTGAATTGAAAAATTGCGACGAAATTAAATCAAATTACGCACATGCCAATGCACTTTGCCCCAACCCGATTCACCGATCCATCGAACAATCGAATCACCAAACCAAACCAAACCAAACCGAACCACCCAACTCAACTCAACTCAACCACCTGCGACCCTCATTTACATCCGACTACAATCGCAACTTTCATGTCAAACGGCGTCGCAATTTGCGCGCGGTGGTGGCCAACAGAAACCGCTAGTTCGCCATCCCGGCGATCCGCTGGCCCTCGAGAAGCGGCTCCAGTGCGAGGTGCACATGCAGGCCCCGAAGCGACCCAACTGCTGCAAGACCTGGCTGTCCAAGTTCCCGACAAGGTAACGCAAGGGATTCCGCATCCCGAACCACTCGATCCTACCATGTAGCGACCTCGTTTAGTTCCATATGTGTTCCGTAGTAGTTGATGGATTTACTTTTTGATGTTGTGAACATGTACTATTCTACTCTTTATATCTCTTTCACTAACTCTTGTTGACTTTTTGCTATCACATAACTCTACAGTCATTGAAAAAACCTGTGAAAGATACCGAAACGAATAACCAAAGAATACCAAACCCGATATCTGCCGCTTGCTTGCCGTTCGTTCGATTCTGTTTGCCCGCTGTCTCTTTTGTTGCCAAATCAAATAACAGTATTGAAAATGAAAATGAAACTGAAACTAAAAATGAGTAAAATGACGTGGTTTAATTGCTTGCCGAACTCCGAGCGAAGTACTCGTAAATGTGAAATATGTTTTTAATTGAGTTGATTCGTGTTGAAATTGAACCCCGTGCGTCGAGCAGCCGTTCGATGGATTATGCTTTGCCTTTCAGTCATTTTGAGTGTGATTTGTTTGTTTTAAAATACGTAACTATTTAGTTGTAGACCTTGAGATTCGATTTGCCCCCCAAGTAATAGTTGTCCCGGCATCCTGGACCCACCGATGCTAGCTTTTTACCCTCTGTAGATATTTAATCCCCAGAAAGCGCACTTTTCGTTTCCAGCACGTAGTGTTTAATCCCCTTTTAAAACAAACAAATTATTTTGCCGAATTTGGAACTTTTCAAAAAACGATGAAAAAAAAAAACAATGAACAACCAATCAAGTAATCACAAAAATCAAAAAGCCAATCTTTAGATGATCAATTAATTTGCATTTTCGTTCATGTTTAATATCCAAAGACAATGTTCTAGATCCAAGAGAATCGATGTTATATCGCGGATCACCTTCCCGCTGGTCTTCGCCCTGTTCAACCTGGTCTACTGGAGCACATATCTCTTCAGGGAGGAGGAGGATGAGTAAATGCCGTTACCTATTGCCAAATACACCAATTACTTTATAGAAGAGTTGGCGCTGTTGGCCAACACGAATGTACTAACCTATTCTTTCATTCTTTTCCATTTCGGTTGTCCTCATTTCATGCTTTGTGTTGCTTATGGCTTTGTTCTGGCTTCATTTCCAATTTGACTTGACTTGATTTCTTGATTGACACCCTGATTGAATGGTTTAAACTAAACCACTAAAGGACCTTCTAAGGCGCGTCTCTGAAATCCAGTGGCTATGTAGAATCTAATAAGAAATTAACTAATTGTACCGGATACGTTACGGTTATGATATATGGCCAAGTGCTAAATGCGAAATGCTATAATGCTATACGTATGGTTATGTCTCGGAGAAGTGCAGAATAGTTAAGATCGGTATCCGGCAAGGCTTCAAGGCACTTCCACTAAAACCAATAATGTTCGATGAATGACAAAATTATAGTTAATTGTAAGTTAAATTGATCAAGAGTGACTGCGTAGTAGATAATGTTATGAATAATTATACGAAACACACACTGACACACACCTCAACACTTGTTTGACTTGATTTGTTTTCCGAGGATGCTCCAAATTGTTACGAATTGATTAATTATTTTAGCTGGTAATCGACGATAATCGAGTTTTGTTCCGGACTCTAGCTTAGTTCTAAACAAAAGAGATAAAAAAGAAATTGCAATTGATTTGTACTTAAATGCGTTAAGTTAGTTAAGCCGCAAAAAGCGAGTGGAGGTCGTAGACAATTCGACGTTTGTAAATATGTCATACAATAAGTTTTAAGCGCATTAGTTTAAATGAATTCTAATTGTAAAAAGCGTGTAGATAAATTTAAGTTTAGTCGATAAACAAACAACTAACCGAAGCGAGAAAATCTAGGTAAATTCAATTTAATTATGTTCACCATCGAAGTAAATAAAAATCGAATCGAATCGAAAATATCGAAAATCGAAGAATCCTTCAAAGCACACAGAAACGAAAACAGAATTTTATTTTCGCATTGTTTGCCCAAACTAATCCTAAATGATAAGTTCAACTGAAACTGGTGGGTATCTGCAAGTTATTTTCCCCTAAACTTTATTAGAGTCTTTAAACTTTATTCATTATTTATATACGGCTTGCTTTTGATTTTAGAGTTCAATTTTTATAGTAGTTAAATCGTTCTAGTACTCACGGGTAATAAAGCCCCAAAATTCTGATTCCTGTTTGATTTGACTCCGTAGAGTATTATAATAAATTTACATTTACCTAATTATGTATTGGGTCGCACAGACCACTTAGCTAGTTAATTTCCTTAATTAGTCTTATGAAATAAAAATATACAACATGCAAAACCATAAACCAATTAACAGACAATACAAAATATTTTAACATGTAGTAAGAAACGACCCTTAAAAACTTAATGAATACTACACATAAATTTATTGAAATCAGTATTATAAGCCATAAATTAGATCAAGATTTATACGGTTCTTTTCATATCCAAAAAATATCTTTGGTTATTAAGTGCCTTTTGTATGCCAAGGAGATTTCTCCCCACTTTCTCCCCTTCTCCAACTCTCTTCTTCTCTTTTGAATAACTATAATCCTTTCACACTCTAAAAACTTCTTCCCAAAACCCAATTAGAGAAATGCACTAACCGACACCATAAACTATGCAGCTCTAATTATAGAATAATAACTAAAGTGAATTCTACATAGCAACAACAGAAACAGAACCAGAACCACAATAACAACTTAAATCCTTCAGATAAAATCAAATAAAATATTTTAGTAGTTTTTAATGTTTTTATTAACTTACAGCCTGTTTTACTCTCATGTTTCTTTTAACTTTTTCTTTGGTTCGGAAATGCTTTTCGTTTGCTATCATTTATAACCTAAAGGTAAGAAATTAATCGTAAAGTGAAATCAAAAATCAATTGAAACTTATTATAATAAAATAGACACTACACAAGGCACCCTGCATAATAATTGTTTTCATTAAACAAGCGTCATAAGTACGATCAGAACATTAAGATAACCGAAAACGGAAAATATTTATAGATACTTTCATGTTGTAAAAGTTGTGCCAAGCAAAGAGAAACCAAAAAACTAGTCAAAGAATACCGAAAGAGATCGCGAATTATAACTATAACTCTAGCTATAGTTGTATTGTATATGAAGCTATTGAACATACAGGGTTTTTAAATGTGAGCATATAGTTGATGAACCAGAAGAAGATCGAGAAGATCGAAGAAATAAAGTAGACGGCAGCCGTAAATGGGCTGATTGATTGAAAAGCGTTGATTGATGTACTAGATGAAAAAATATTCCCGAAGAAGGTGGAGAAAACAATTAAATTAGGTCATACATACAATGGGGAGGGCGAAACACTGTTTTCGGCATTTATTTTTAGTGGAAAAACATACTTAGGTTGTGTGCTGCTCTTCGTTTGCCGTTCTCCAATTCGGTCAATTATCATTTTCCCGGCAAATCGTTTAGCAGCGGCAGTCCAGTTCAATGTAAATAGTTTGGGTCAGAGCATGTAAATGTCATTTAATGGTTAGGCTTACGAGAAACACAACTACGGGAAATCGTAACACGAAATGTGCACAACTTTATATATATATATATAGATGCGTTCCAAAAAGACTTACAGGTTTTGATTAACAAAGAGAAGCATAGAGGTTAAATCATTTACCAATGCGATGTAAACACGAGAATAAGAAGAACTATGCTCGAACGAGTAGATCCTAAGTTAACGTATGTGTAGATCCTAAGAGGCAGTTCGAAACCTGGCTAGTTAAAGCATTCACATAACTAAGCTACTAAGCGCCACGGCAAATTGCATTCACCACCCACTATCTGAACTCACTAACTCACTAGTCCACTCACTCACCACTCACACCACTCACTCGATGTTTAATCTTTGCTAACGACACAAAAGAAATCAAAACGACACCCAAATCGAAATCGAAATCTAAAACGAAAACGAAACTAATCTTTGCACAGTTTGTGGGGGCAAACGAGTTTGAGTAATGCAAGTTAAAATTTAGATAAATCATAACACATATCTTCCAAAAGGGGGCGGCTCATGGCCCATTTATAACAATCAAGCAACTCAAACTATAATTTCTAGAAAAAAATATGTGTAAATACAAGCGAAATACAAACAACCAAATCATTTGAATCGAAGTTGCAAAATCGAAGAGCGAATCAATAAACACTGCAAATCACCTTACTTTATAGAGCTAAGTCAGGACATGCACACTCACGAAATCAAAAAGAAAAGAAACCCGAAGTCCGAAATCCCCAGACAGGAGAAGATTTAGCAAAGATCACACATTAGTCTTAAGACCGAATCGATTAGGAAAAGAACATCGCATGAATTTCACTGTAGTGCAATCCAATCCAATCCAAATAAGAAACGACGCCAAAAGCCACAAACAAAATAAATTCTAAACGTACATATAGACCCGGCAAAATAACACATCAGAGCCGTTGGTGAGAAATTAAAACAGCAAATCAAATGCCCAAAGTGAAAGATTAGTAGCATAATTTTACAAAATAGTTGAAATAATTGTTGTCACCCGAAAGGAACGAAATCCTAAAATGGAAACCATGAAAAACGAAATAATTGTGTAAAACCCCCAGAATAATGATGTTTGTGAAATGTTTATAAATAAATGATGCAAAACGAAATGAAAGAATACACAAAACCGAGACTTTGATTTATATTTATTTATATTTCTGCAGAGCATTCAGCTCCTATCTCTTTCATGCAAGTAGTGAGCTTGGTTGGCCATGCGATTGGTCTTCCCATTGGCACTTCGCTTCAGATCCTCCACGATGATGGCTCCCCCGTTCAACTGCTTGTACTTCGAATCCGTCCGGCTGGTCACATAGTCCACAACATCCTGGGATGTAAGGTTGCTACCCAGTTTCTTCACAACAGCGGCTGCAGCCTCATCTCCGTAGATATCACTCCATACCCCGAAGACACAGTAGGAATTTGCAGGGGAGTAATGCATTTTTTATACCCGTTACTCGTAGAGTAAAAGGGTATATTGTATTCGTGCAAAAGTATGTAACAGCTAGAAGGAAGCGTTTCCGACCCCATAAAGTATATATATTCTTGATCAGGATCACTAGCCGAGTCGATCTAGCCATGTCCGTCTGTCCGTCTGTCCGTCTGTCCGTCTGTCTGTCTGTATGAACGCTGTGATCTCGGAAACTACAAAAGCTAGAAAGTTGGGATTACCAACACATATTCTTGGGCTTCCTACGCAGCGCAAGTTTATTTCAGCCGACCGCCACGCCCCCTCTAACGCCCACAATCACCCATAATCGCCCACAAACTATACTTAAATGAGTCTGGCGCCCACATTTTTAAAGATTTTGGATAAGTATAAATGCAATTCTATTGTATTTAGTTATACCTATCGAAATGTAGAAGAAATTTTTTAAATCGGATCATTCGTTAAAAAGTTAGGCCTGATCAAAGTTTATACATATCTCCATCTCCCTCGCACTCCCTTTAGCCGAGTGACGGGTATTAGATAGTCGGGACACCAACCCGACTATAGCGTTCTTTCTTGTTTTAAGATTTACTTTGACTAGCTGGTACAGCCAGATATCAACTGGTGTCGATTCCCCGCTGCAGACTCTTTTACAGTGCGGAGCATTCACAGCGCTTATCATATTCAGATAACAAATTAGGGAGGAAAGAGAAACAGATATACAAATAGCTAATTATCATCTAGCAGCAGCTGTTCAAAAAGCGTGACTAAAGATAACGCACTTTGCTTGGTTCGTGTCAATGAGATTTGATCACTGTATCTCTTCTAATCGCAAAATATAGTCTATCCCTAATTTATTAATTGATCTAAATCTAAATCATCTAATTTTACGCCAAATTAAGAGTAACTTGTGTGGAAAAAATTCGGAAACCCTCTGCGCAAAATAATTTGGCCCCTTATAATTGTCACGGGACAAGTGGTTTAGCAGGTACTTTCGTTGCCAGATGGTTATCAGTTAACTCCCCAAGAGATTTCGTTACATATAAGCTTAACTTTCTGTCTTATCATCATTGTTCGTTGGATGCCTTCAGTTTTCCTCTGCATTATCAGTTTTGGTTCTGATCTAGGCTTATCTGACCGTGGGAATGACGCTCTTATCTATAATAACATAGCAAAGTGTGGAACGACTTTTGATTTTTTCTCAACATAATTAAAGGTCACATGCTAAAAATTTTTAAATACATTCAATTTCTTTTTATAAATTTGTTGTACTTTTTTACACTTTTTCGTGTAATACTAGTTTAATAAAGGAATGACTACCAATTTTATAAACTTAGAAAGAAAAAAAACACGTAAACAAGTAAAATGAATTAAAAGAACCACCTTTTTAATAGAAATAATAGGTTCAAAAACCTAAAACTAAATATAGATTAAATTATTTCGACTCGAAAGAAATCAAAACGACACACAAATCAAAATCGAAAGCGAAACTAATCTTTGCACAGTTTGTGGTAGCAAACGAGTTTGGGTAAAAAAGGACATTGACATTCATCTCCTGTCCCTCACATGCAAGAAGTGAGTTTGGTTGGCCATACGATTGGTCTTCCCATTGGCACTTCGCTTTAGATCCTCCACGATGATCGCTCCTCCGTTCAACTGCTTGTACTTGGAATCCGTCCTAGTACTCACGTAATCCACAACATCCTGGGACGTAAGATCGCTGCCCAGTTTCTTCACAACAGCGGCTGCAGCTTCATCTCCGTAGATATCACTCCATACACCAAAGACACAAACCTCGGCAACGTCGGGCATTTCGGAGATGACACTTTCAATGTCGTTGGGATAGTACATGATATTCTGGTACTTGAGCATCTCCTTCTTGCGGTCCACAATGTACAGGAAGCCATCTCGATCCATGTAGCCCAGGTCACCAGAGTGATACCATTGCTGGGGATCGCGAATGGCGCGTGAATCAACTTCGTTTCCATAGTATCCCGACCAGTGCTGATTATTCATGATGCACACCTCTCCAACTTCGTCGGGTCCCAGCGATTCACCTTCTTCGTTAACTATCTTTAGCTTCAGACCGTTTACCAACCGCCCCACCGATCCGGGTTTCCCATCAAAGTTAGGGTTAATGGTGGCCATTGCGCCAAGTTCCGTAAATCCATAAACGAACTGAAGGCAGTCCACGCTCAGGCGACTTCGGATGCTTTTCTGGACCTCAATCGCAGCCCGGGATCCTCCGAACATGTAGCATCGAAGGCTAGATAGGTCGCAAGTGTCAAAATCTGGACAATTAATCAACAGAGCCATGCAGGAGGGCGGCTGAATGGTCCACGTAACCTTGTACTCTTCAATGATTCGAATGGCGAAGGCAGGATCAAAGACATTATCCGCAATAATACGGGTTGTGCTGAACACTCCAGAGGTGATTGTGGTCAGCAGGCCGGTGATCCAGTCGAGGGTGTTGTGAGAGTACTGAACAACTGCGGTGGTTAGATGACTACGGGTATAAAATGATGAAGAAGTTAAAGGAGGTCAATGGAAATTCTAAATAGTATCTTACTAGTTGCCCGCCAGGATATGACGACTGTTGGTAATGGTCACAGCCTTTGGAGTTCCCGTTGTTCCCGAGGAGCAGAGAATTGCTAGAGTCTGATCGTTGCCCTGTTCCAGTCGAGCTGGCTGGAAGTCCACTTCAATGGGAGTGGCCAGAACTTCATCGATCCGAATGGAATCCGAAGGATGATTGCGCATAGTAACGATCTTTACATCCAGTTGGGCGGTGGCAGCCCGAACCTTCTCGAACTCATCGCCATCGCAGAAAATAATACGGGGCTTTGTAATGTTGTATACTTTTTCGATCGTATCGCGATCATAGGAAGTATTGAGCGAGTGGAAGGCGATGCCATTGAATAAGCAGGCGTAGGTAACAGCGAACATGTGCGTGGTATTCCTTCCAATAATCCCCACAACATCGGATTGGAGAAGACCCTCTGATCGCATAAAGCTGGCCACTCGAATCGAGTTAGCAAGGAGTTCCGCTCTCGTCAGCACTGTCTTCTCCGTAGCCGAGATCTAGAATATTTCAAATGTCACTTTCTTTCTAGCAAATTACCTTGAGAATGTACCTACTTGAGCTACAAGCTGTGGATGCCGCCGCATCTCTTGAAAAATGATCTCTCCAATGGACAAGTGCGGGTCAAAATATTTCGTAGCTTCCTCACCAGTCCAGATCTTTTGATCTCCATCGTAGGAATTCGCCGCGGTGTAAGGCATTTTCTTTTTTAAAATTTAATTTGTCTAGCTGGTAAAGTCAGATATCAACTGCTGGCGATTCCCCGCTGCCGACTCTCTTTTATAGATCGTCTCACATTCGCTTATCATATTCAGATAACAAATTGGGGATGCGAAGTCAACAAAGTATTCTAGCAGGAGCTGTTCAAGATAACCGTGTTTCACTTGGATCGTGTTATTAAGATTTTATCACAATAGTAGTTGTTCAGGGGGGTTATCTATTTGTAATTTGCCGTCGTAAAATATATCATCTAATCGCGCAATTATGACAATTTGTTATTTATTACATCAAAAAAGAAATTACCATAACTTTCTTCTAACGAAGTCATGTAAATGAAATCTTTCTGGTGAAATTATAAGCGCTTTACAATATTTGCCTGCAGGTCTCACATGTGTGAAACAATTACTTTGCCCTCATAAATGTCACGGGACATGTTGTTTAGAAGGTAACTTCTTTTCCAGATGATTATCAGTTAAGTCCGCGAAGAGATTTCATTACATATCAGCTCCACTTTCTGTCGTATCATCGTTGTTCGTTGGACCCCTCAAGTTTATGGCAATTCACTCTACGTCAGCAATCTTGGTTCCGATCTGTGCTTATCTGACCGTGGGAATGTCACTCTTATCTTAGATTACATAGCAAGTGCGCTCTTCGATTTTTTCGCTAGATTATGTCAAAATAGGTCACATGAAACCTTTCAATATATTTTTTTATACAGGATAATAAAAATAATGAAATTTAAATGAGATTTAAGAAATGTGTTATAGCAAACATATATACCATAAAGCCATGTTTTCTTAGACA
>JBAMCJ010000644.1:0-72521 GCA_037075205.1 Drosophila prostipennis
GTCCCTCTGAGTCCTCCCATTTAAATAGCTTGAAATCCATGTTAAAAGATTACATGGAAACCCAAGCAAGTCAAGTTTGAATAAAAGAAGAGAGTGGTTAACAGAGTCGGTCTGCATTTTATTGTTAAATCCATTTATTACAATTGATGACAATTCAAGTAGGTTGGTAGTAGTCGATCTTCGCTTAACGAAACCATGCTGACATGGTGATATTAGCGAGGAACATAAATGTTGCAAATAAGATGTGATAATACGCTCAAAGGCTTTTGGAATTGCCGATAATTTAGAAATACCTCTATAATTTTGGGCATCGGCCTTCGCACACTTTTTGTGAAACGGAATAATAAAGGAGTTTTTCCAGATAACTGGAAAAACTGATAATAAAATAGACAAATGAAAGAGTTTAAGAAAAGGTTTGCAAAGGGTTGATGCACAAATCTTAAGCACACACCCAGGAAGTCCATCAGGACCGGGAGAATAAGTTGGCGTTGTTGTTGTTAAATCTCTTAAAAGAGAACCCATCATAGAGCTGTTTAAAAACTCGTGAAAGGTTCAATAGACCGTCTCGAGTCTGCCTCATAAAGCTGCCCATCTCAACTGCCAAATCCCTGCAGGACTCACATGTCCACATGAGACCAGTCCGCAGTTCAATGTAGTCTTTTACTCTGCCGGTAAAGCCTGCACATTTAGCGTGCATCATCCCTTCGCAGAGCCAACAGCAAATGAATGGGTCTTTAGGTGTGGTTGAAAGAGTACAATTATTCTTAGAACAGACGAGAGCCATTATAGGAAACTAAGTTAATTAAAATGAGTTAAAATGAAAAATAAGAAAACGTGAAAAATACCTCGAGTAAATTTGGCACTGGTATCAAATTAACCAAACCCGCAAAAACACAAGAGACGAAAGTATAAGAGCGCGAGATCGCGAATTAAATCGAAAACAAGAGAGCGCGAGGGAAAAAGTCTTCAATCGAGTGAGCGTAGCTTGTGGGGCACCAACAACTTAACGCACGAACAGTTACAATGTAAAGCGAGCGAGAGAGAGAGAGACAGTATAAGAATAGTCTACAAGATATTCGGCCGGTACAGAGAGAGTGAAATTACAGTTATAATAGAGCGGCAGAGAGAGAGTAAGAGAGAGAATACAAGAGAGAATACAAGAGCCAATTTAGGGAGTGCAAATTACACTAACAAAGCCAAGATATTAAACAAAACTAATGGAAATGTTTTAATAACACGTACCCGATTAACTGGGAGATATATCAAAACAATAACACGATTGTTATGTTACACTTTGTTAGTAAACAAACACGAGACACTGTCGAAAAAGTCACAAAATAAGACAAAAAGTCGGAGCACAAAGGTAAACACAACCGATCATAAGCGACGCTAATTCGATTATATTATTCTCTTTTACATAGCGCTTATCATCTAAATAGTTTAGAGTGACTTTTGTATACTCTTGTGTATAAATTTGATGTAATTGAGATTTAAATAAGTACATTGTTCCAACTTGCTTTATTTTTTAATACAAGCAATCTCGAAAATCGTTAATAGTTAATTTAGACGTCACATTCGCCTTTACTCCTTTAATTTGTTTGATCTCCGTTGTTTCAGCAATATTTATATTAGAGATTTGTATTGAATACATTTTAGCTCTGAGCCCAATAAATTATTTTATTATATTCCCCTTGCATTCATCTTTCATCATACCTAATTTTTTTTTGTTTATCAATGGTAAATTAAAAACATTATCTTTATCCTATTCTGCTCAATTTCCAAACGAATTTCATCATAAAAATCTATCGTCTTAATAGCAGTATCCATATACATTAAATTGATATTTTCCTGATATTTCGACTTCATATAGTCATTGTGAAAATTATACATTTTAAATTTTGATAGCTCTAGAACGGTTAAGCCAATATAGACAGACTTTTTTCAATTGAATTGCAAACAAATCATCAGTAAATTGTAATACTTTCTTAAAATTAAATTTTGAGATTTTTTACCATCTCTCCCAACTGGAAACTAATTTAATTAGGGGAGAGTGGGGCAATTTCGTCAGCATTTTTTTAAAGCTATTTTTTGTCCATCTTGAGACACGTTATCATATTTGTATTTTTATTGTTGAATGCGGTTAGCACCAAGCTTTAAAATGTGAAATTCCCCTATTTTTTTAATTACCTTGGTGATTTATAAAAAATTAAAAAGTAAAACCAATATACTGGGGCGATTCCGCCACATAGGGGGGTAAAATCGCCACACCATTGGGGCAATTTCGTCACCTGTAAAAATGTAGGGAATTTAATGCCTGTAAATATGCTACACTGATCAAGCGTAGCATTTTGGTTGACGTCCTATCCTTGTTGCTGCTGCCGGTAGTCTGTTCGTTAGCCAGATCGTCAAAAAATATATATGTATGTATTTAAAATAGGTGCGAATTTACCCCTAGCATAGGGTGGCGAAATTTCCCCACACAGTTCTTTTTTAGAAATAATTACTTTTCTTCCGAAATTAGGCGCGAAGTTAAAAATCACTAACGCAGAAATGAACATTATAGCACTGTGTATTATACAAAAAAACCTGTATCTAATCCCTTTTCAATTGTGGCATACAGAATAAATTTCGTCGAGAACTAAATGTAGCTTTTGAACTATTAAAACACATTTAATATTATAGCTTAATTATCTTGGCCTTCTGTGCATAAAAAATGCATTAGTTGTGTCATGCCGTCTTAAAGGACTAAAACAAAAAAATTATATATTTTTACGACATATGGATTCCAAGATATTGCAGGTGACGAAATTACCCCAGTGACGAAATTGCCCCACTCTCCCCTACTTTTCTCTTGTCAAAATTCTCCATAGTCTTACCATAGACTGCATTGATTAGCAGTTTGAAAAAATTATTTTCAAAATCATTAACAGCCAATGTTCTGTGATGATTATTGCAATCAATATATTTTTTAAGCCAATCAGATTGATCAAATTGTAATATTCGGTGAATTTTCTTTAAAATCAGTCCATGTCGAAGACATTGCTGTAAATTTCTATAGTGAATTATATAATTATATTTGTTTGTCAAGTCTGCAATCAATTTTGGTTGTTGCATATTTTAATTCTTTTTGTTTTGCGCACAAAATGGTAAATCATTGTGCTGGCTGTGTAAGTTTTCACTGTATTCTAAATCTACCTCTAAAATATAACCAATTGATTGATCATCTCTATAAAATATAATTTGACTCTTTCTCACAATCGTAATCGTTTTTTAGATATTTGTTATTTGCAATAGAATGACGTTTACTACATAAACAAGGTAGAAAAATTACTGCAAGATATGATGTTAGCGATTTATATACTAATGGAGTTATTGACTTAGATCAATTTTTCCAAAGGCTTGAAATGCAAGCCGGTATACAAAAAATCAGCCAACTCAAAGTGGCACCGTGGGAAAATATCTTTGAACATACTTCAATAGATAATTTCAAATTAATGGGCAATAAAATCTTGAAAACATTAAGAGTAGCGCTACTCAACCCGGTGACCCAAATAACAAATTTAAAAGAAAAAAAAAGCAATTTTGTCTAAATTCCATGATGATCCAATTCCAGGAGGTCATACTGGCATATCAAAAACTTTGGCCAAAGTAAAAAGACACTATTACTGGAAAAATATGTCTAAAGATATAACTGAGTACGTAAGAAAATGTCAAAAATGCCAGAAATCCAAAATAACTAAACACACAAAGACCCCTTTAACAATTACAGACACCCCAATAAATGCTTTCGACACAGTGATAGTGGACACTATTGGTCCACTACCAAAATCAGAAAATGGCAATGAGTATGCAGTCACTTTAATATGTGATTTAACTAAGTATTTAGTTGCCATACCTGTTCCAAATAAAAATGCTAATACTGTCGCTAAAGCAATATTTGAATCTTTTATCCTGAAGTACGGTCCAATGAAGACGTTCATTACGGACTTGGGAACAGAGTATAAGAATTCAATTATAGACGATTTGTGCAAATATTTGAATATTAAAAATATTACATCCACAGCGCACCACCACCAGACAGTCGGAACCATAGAAAGAAGTCATAGAACTTTCAATGAGTACATACGATCTTACATATCGGTTGATAAAACTGATTGGGACGTATGGCTTCAATATTTTGTCTTTTGTTTCAACACGACCCCCTCTATGGCACATACCTATTGTCCATATGAGTTAGTATTCAGTAAAACAAGTAATTTACCAAAACATTTTAATAGCATAGATAGTGTAGAAGCACTATATAATATAGATGACTATGCTAAGGAGAGTAAGTATAGATTAGAAGTAGCCTATAAAAGAGCTAGAGTTATGTTAGAAGCAAATAAGAATAGAAATAAACTACTATATGATCATAAAGTAAGGGATATAGATATATCAGTAGGTGACCAAGTTCTATTAAAAAACGAGACAGGTCATAAATTAGATCCTAAATATACAGGTCCGTATATAGTAAAGGAAATAGGAGATAGAGATAACATAGTAATAACAAATAATAAACAAAAGAAACAAACAGTTCATAAGGATAGATTAAAAATCTTTATTAAATAAATTGCACTTAGTATGGCCATACATAGACACACATACATAGATAAATAAATACACATATTCTTTTAATAATTTCATTTTCTTTGATTCTAATAACATAATACAAAAAAAAAAATTTTTTTTATAAAAATAAAAAGTGTATTAATTAAAATTTTTACTATAAAAATAACTTCATTATATTACGTTATTTTTCAAAAGGAGGGAGATGTAGTATGCACATATATTGAATACCCACTGTACCGAAAGTACTTAAAGGGTACGCACTGTAACACTTTGTTGCAGTGTTTACATATTTCAAGTCCCGAAATATGAACCGATCGCTATGGCTTAGCCCGCACACAGAAAGTTGAGAGCGTCGGCATAATTGCAGCGAACGGACAGCATATGCATACCATAGCGCCTCCACTATAAGTACTTTCCTTTATACATAAGCATATAGGCACATAGCCGTCTCTCTGCCGCCGCCTGCGAGCAGCGCAGCTACGAGACTTAGCCTTAACTAGACTTAAAGAATATGGTAAAAATCAGAGACACTTTGATCGTTGGAGCGGCACCATTGCTGCTCTGACTTAAAATGAATAAAACTAAAAACAGATACAAAACCAGACCTTTTTAATTAACAATTTGGAACTACGGGAAGGATCTATTTCAATTCAAACGGCGGGCTCAACCGAGTTGAGAATGAAAACTTTGGGAATATAAAGGTCAAAAATTTCGACACTAAGCGAATAAATGTGGGAGCGAATGTAAAACACGTCCGTATACAACAGAGAGAGAATTTGTTTTCTTCCTTTAACTGGCTAAGCTATTTAAACTGGAAGACATAAATCTAAATTAATCTAAAAATCGATTTTCTAACATTTCATTTTTGTTTATATAAATTTTCTTTAAGATCGATATATAAAACTCTATGTTTAGGGCTAGTACTCAACACAACAAAAAGTCGTCCAAAACCAAAAACTTCATATAAAAAAAACGTCACAAAATTTTTGGTGGCAAATTTTTGGTCGAAGTTTTTGGACGGCAGTACTCATGCTCACAAAAAAAAAATACTAAAATACTGCTCAAAAAATAATTAATTTCTTGAGCTATCGATCAATTCCGATAACAACCTAGTTAAATCCTTAACGAAAATCGCTTAAATACACTCTCAAAGGCAGAAGACTAATTACAATGACTATCGAGTACTGTAACAATGGATTATACGGTTGATTTCGCTTGTAAAATACAAGTTAAAAATTTGAATTTTACGTTTGTTTATGTTTTTGAGTCAGTGTGACCGAAAAATAACGGACGGATATTACCAGTTTTTGTTCGGTTGAGTACTAGCCCTTAACGGAATTATAGAAATTTCACCACGATTTTTTTTTTTATTTTTTTTTTACGTTGATGCACTACGAGCAGTACAAACAAGTGGCCCAACGATACCAAGCACGTGCTTGTTACGCGCGGGACCCTTTATGAATTAGGGCAAAATGCGAGTTCGCGAGGAAAATACATGAAACAAATAGAGAAAGTTTGAAGCAAATGAGATAAAATTTTAGTTTTTAGTATAGGGATAGATGTTGAAGTGAAAATTAAATGATAAAGATTGTTATAATTTTTACATAGGACACGAAAGGGCTCATGCAGAGTAAAATTTGATGTACATCGATGCAAATTAAGAGGGTAATAATTTCGTGTTAGTCTAACGGGAACATTAAAAGTTAAACGGCTTACCAGTTGTACAGAATCAATATCACCTCTTATAAGATTTTGCATAAAAATAGTACCAAGCATTATTCTACGGTTTTCAAGTGTAGGTAAATTAAGCAAAAGTAATCTACTCTGGTAGGAAGGTAGCCTTTTTTTGTACCGACTCAATACGGTCGATGTGCACTTGATATTGTGGGCTCCAAACCGAAGAACAATATTCCAATATAGGACGGACAAGGGAGGTGTATAATAATTTGGTTATATAAGGGTCGTCAAATTCTTTTGACCAACGCTTTATAAACCCAAGAACACTCATAGCTTTGTTGACCGTCAGCATTATGTGGGAGTCAAATTTAAGCTTCGGGTCCAGAAGAACGCCTAAATCATTTACAGAATATATACGGTCAAGTGGCAAGTTTTGAAGCAGATAACTTATAAACGTAGGAGTACCCCTAATTTAAGAGGTTATTCTCACACCATACTTGAAAATTATCAATGTCTGATTGTAGGCCGAAACCAGATTCTAAATTGTTGAATGTGAAACAAAGCTTAACATCATCAGCATATATTAGTACACGAGAATTTGTTATGATAGAGGGAAGATCGTTAATAAACAAAGTGAACAGCAAAGGTCCCTCTGAGTCCTCCCATTTAAATAGCTTGAAATCCATGTTAAAAGATTACATGGAAACCCAAGCAAGTCAAGTTTGAATAAAAGAAGAGAGTGGTTAACAGAGTCGGTCTGCATTTTATTGTTAAATCCATTTATTACAATTGATGACAATTCAAGTAGGTTGGTAGTAGTCGATCTTCGCTTAACGAAACCATGCTGACATGGTGATATTAGCGAGGAACATAAATGTTGCAAATAAGATGTGATAATACGCTCAAAGGCTTTTGGAATTGCCGATAATTTAGAAATACCTCTATAATTTTGGGCATCGGCCTTCGCACACTTTTTGTGAAACGGAATAATAAAGGAGTTTTTCCAGATAACTGGAAAAACTGATAATAAAATAGACAAATGAAAGAGTTTAAGAAAAGGTTTGCAAAGGGTTGATGCACAAATCTTAAGCACACACCCAGGAAGTCCATCAGGACCGGGAGAATAAGTTGGCGTTGTTGTTGTTAAATCTCTTAAAAGAGAACCCATCATTGAGCTGTTTAAAAACTCGTGAAAGGTTCAATAGACCGTCTCGAGTCTGCCTCATAAAGCTGCCCATCTCAACTGCCAAATCCCTGCAGGACTCACATGTCCACATGAGACCAGTCCGCAGTTCAATGTAGTCTTTTACTCTGCCGGTAAAGCCTGCACATTTAGCGTGCATCATCCCTTCGCAGAGCCAACAGCAAATGAATGGGTCTTTAGGTGTGGTTAAAAGAGTACAATTATTCTTAGAACAGACGAGAGCCATTATAAGAAACTAAGTTAATTAAAATGAGTTAAAATGAAAAATAAGAAAACGTGAACAATACCTCGAGTAAATTTGGCACTGGTATCAAATTAACCAAACCCGCAAAAACACAAGAGACGAAAGTATAAGAGCGCGAGATCGCGAATTAAATCGAAAACAAGAGAGCGCGAGGGAAAAAGTCTTCAATCGAGTGAGCGTAGCTTGTGGGGCACCAACAACTTAACGCACGAACAGTTACAATGTAAAGCGAGCGAGAGAGAGAGAGACAGTATAAGAATAGTCTACAAGATATTCGGCCGGTACAGAGAGAGTGAAATTACAGTTATAATAGAGCGGCAGAGAGAGAGTAAGAGAGAGAATACAAGAGAGAATACAAGAGCCAATTTAGGGAGTGCAAATTACACTAACAAAGCCAAGATATTAAACAAAACTAATGGAAATGTTATAATAACACGTACCCGATTAACTGGGAGATATATCAAAACAATAACACGATTGTTATGTTACACTTTGTTAGTAAACAAACACGAGACACTGTCGAAAAAGTCACAAAATAAGACAAAAAGTCGGAGCACAAAGGTAAACACAACCGATCATAAGCGACGCTAATTCGATTATATTATTCTCTTTTACATAGCGCTTATCATCTAAATAGTTTAGAGTGACTTTTGTATACTCTTGTGTATAAATTTGATGTAATTGAGATTTAAATAAGTACATTGTTCCAACTTGCTTTATTTTTTAATACAAGCAATCTCGAAAATCGTTAATAGTTAATTTAGACGTCACATTCGCCTTTACTCCTTTAATTTGTTTGATCTCCGCTGTTTCAGCAATATTTATATTAGAGATTTGTATTGAATACATTTTAGCTCTGAGCCCAATAAATTATTTTATTATATTCCCCTTGCATTCATCTTTCATCATACCTAATTTTTTTTTGTTTATCAATGGTGAATTAAAAACATTATCTTGCACTGTGTATTATACAAAAAAACCTGTATCTAATCCCTTTTCAATTGTGGCATACAGAAAAAATTTCGTCGAGAACTAAATGTAGCTTTTGAACTATTAAAACACATTTAATATTATAGCTTAATTATCTTGGCCTTCTGTGCATAAAAAATGCATTAGTTGTGTCATGCCGTCTTAAAGGACTAAAACAAAAAAATTATATATTTTTACGACATATGGATTCCAAGATATTGCAGGTGACGAAATTACCCCAGTGACGAAATTGCCCCACTCTCCCCTACTTTTCTCTTGTCAAAATTCTCCATAGTCTTACCATAGACTGCATTGATTAGCAGTTTGAAAAAATTATTTTCAAAATCATTAACAGCCAATGTTCTGTGATGATTATTGCAATCAATATATTTTTTAAGCCAATCAGATTGATCAAATTGTAATATTCGGTGAATTTTCTTTAAAATCAGTCCATGTCGAAGACATTGCTGTAAATTTCTATAGTGAATTATATAATTATATTTGTTTGTCAAGTCTGCAATCAATTTTGGTTGTTGCATATTTTAATTCTTTTTGTTTTGCGCACAAAATGGTAAATCATTGTGCTGGCTGTGTAAGTTTTCACTGTATTCTAAATCTACCTCTAAAATATAACCAATTGATTGATCATCTCTATAAAATATAATTTGACTCTTTCTCACAATCGTAATCGTTTTTTAGATATTTGTTATTTGCAATAGAATGACGTTTACTACATTGAACAAGACCTCCTCTAATACCTTTCATTATAAAATTATACACTCAAAAAATTATTTTTTCTTAAATATAGAAAAATACAAATTTTCTGTGCTTTAGAAAAAATTTTCTAAAAAGAGAAAAAAATTTCTGAACTTCAGAAAATTTTTCTGTTAAACGATATTTTTTAGAAAATTTTTTCTCATTATGAGAAAAATCCTTTTTTTTCTAAATTATAAGGTGTTTTTTCTAATCTGCCTTTCTTTATTTGAGGGTTAAAATCGCCATTGCTTTTAGAAAAAAAAAGAATAAACATTTCTAAAAATAAAAAAAAATCGCCATTCAAATTAGAAAAAATTCTTATATAATAGAAATATTGTTTTTCTAACAAACAGAAAAAATGTTTAAGGGGGGACATCTAGGTAACTGGGGGAAAAAAAGCGGATTTTCTGGATTTTTTGTTGGCCAAATGAAGAAGCCAATCGAAAATATGTAAACTACGTTTTATTATATTAGGTCCAAAGTACAAAATAAAATTTTTTTCGAATAAATCGAAAACAAAATGGCGGCTGTGCAGCATTTCTTCGTAGACCCTTTTTTGTTAAAGGGGGTCCATGGCCGGACACCTAACGTCCTTAATTTTTGATCAAAAAAAAAAAAAAAATTTGGTTAGTTTCTATACCTCAACAGCTATCGACGGACGTAGGATTTTTTCGATATTTTGATTTTTTAAAAAATGGTGAGTGATTGAAAAAAAAGTAGCATTTTTTCGAATAAAAAACGTCACAAAATTATTGATAAAAAAAAAGTAAGCAAAATAAAAAAAAAATCCTACGTCCGTCGATAGACATAGGTATTTTGAATATACTGTCAAAACTTGAGATCGATCGGTTAAGATTTGTTCGAGTTATGTGTCCGGCCGCCTCAAAAAAAGTGGTTTCGAGAAAAACGCGTTTAAAGTTTTAAGGTGCCCGGGATATACATGTGAGGCATCGCCGCAGAATGGAAAATTTCGACACTTAGACACTTTTGCCGGACTCTATCTTTTGGTATGTTATTTTTAAGAACCTAAAGCATTTTTTAAGCGAAAAAAAAAATTTTCGATTTTTTAAAAATTCTACCTAGATGTCCCCCCTTAAAATTTTTCTAACATTCAGAAAAAATTTTCTGTTTTTATGAAATTTTTTTCTAAAAAATAAAAAATTCAACCTCAGTTGATCAGTTTCCCTTCTTATACACTTTTTAGAAAATTTTTTTAAACCTAAGAAAAAATCGCCTTTAATCGAAGAAAATTTGGTAGCCTAGGGGTCAAACGCGTGCGTGCATGAATATGTTATTCAAGCTAATAGCCGCAAGTGTGAGTTCAATCCCACGTCGAGACGAAAAATGCATGGTGTCCTTTTATTTTTTTTTTTAATATTTTATATTTACATATTAATAAAAAAAAATGTGTTGGATTTTTTTTTAATTTTTTGAATAGTTATATTTTGTTAAAAATGATTTTTATGTTTTTCAAATTTGAAATATTCAAATACTGTTACTATTGAACCATTGTAAAATATATTTGTGTATAAATATTAAAATTAATCAATAAATATTTACGAACAATATTAAATAAACAAAAAGAATAACTAGAAGCGAGCCAGATCAATTTGACTAAAAATAAGAGAACAAAATGTAAATAGACTTTGCACAGCGCCTCACGTGATGCATCCGTGGCGCAGCGGTTAGAGTGCTTGACTGCGAACTGTGAGGCAAGCGGTTCGATTCCCGCGTGCGGCGACTCCATATGTTTTTCTCAAAAGTGTAAGTTGTTGGGTTTTTATATTTATCCGATTTATCCGATTTGAAACTTAAAGTGCATGTACATAATAAAGATATACATCACCTACACCACGTGCACAATATAAGGAAATTGAAATAAGATGACAAACAAGAACGGAGAACAACAACACAAGGGGGGCGTGGCGTCACAGAAACAACCGGCATAATTCCGATTACCACCAAAGCATCATTTTTGTATTTTCTGGATTGGAGGAATTTTTTTTTGTATTTAGAAAAAAATTTTTCTATATTAAAAAAAAACAGTATTTCTATTTCTTAGAAAACCTTTATTTCTAAATTGTAAGACATAACTTTTTTACTTTCTAGTAAAAAATTTCTAAATTGCAGATTTTTTTTTTGTTTTTTAGAAAAAAACGCCATTGATTTTAAAAACCTACTTTCTTTAATATAGACAAAATCGCCAGTGACGCAAATCCATAGGCGATTTTCTAAAACCAAAGGCGATTCTAGGCGTTTTTTTTTTTGAGTGTATACATATCAATATCTGTGAGTAGTTCTAATTCAATTTTAGTGTTCTTCAACATAGCATCCCATGACACCCCAGGAGTTGTATAATATTGACAAGGATATAAATTATAGATATTTATACCCGTTACTCGCAGAGTAAAAGGCTATATTGTATTCGTGCAAAAGTATGTAACAGCTAGAAGGAATCGTTTCCGACCCCATAAAGTATATATATTCTTGATCAGGATCACTAGCCGAGTCGATCTAGCCATGTCTGTCTGTTCGTCTCTCCGTCTGTCCGTCCGGATGAACGCTGAGACCGGAAACTATAAAAGCTAGAATGTTGGGATTACCAACACATATTCTTGGGCTTCCTACGCAGCGCAAGTTTATATCAGCCAAGCGCCACGCCCCCTCTAACGCCCACAATCGCCCATAATCGCCCACAAACGATACCAAAATGTGTCTGGCGCCCACATTTTTAAAGATTTCGGAGAAGTATAAACGGCAATTTTGCTGTGTTTAGTTATACCTATTGAAATGTAGAAGAAATTTTTCAAATCGGACCATTCGTTAAAAAGTTATGCCCGCTCAACGTTTTATATCTCCATAACGGGTATCTGATAGTCGGGGCACCCGACTATAGCGTTCTGTCTTGTTTTACATACTTTTCTAAAATTCTCAAAGACATCACATAGCAATAGCACATCTACCTTCAAATATAACAATAAATAATCTAATCAATTTTTGCACTCGAAGGCATTCCAAACGTTTTGAGCGTGCTGATAACTCTCTTCAGAACAGTGCCTATCAGTTAATTGATTATAAAAGTTTTCGCGCGACGGTAATTGTGTATCTGACAACCGTTCAACTGAATTTAAATAGCTATACGGAAATATACCTTTACGTTTAGCCATTTGAAATTTGATTGAGTGTGTGAAAAATGATTTTATTGTGGTTAGATTTTCTTCTTTTAAATAACTGGATAAGCTGTCTAAACTGGAAGACATAAATCTAAATGAATCTAACATTTCATTGGAATTTATATACATTTTCTTTGAGATAGATATATAAAACTCTTTGTTTAGCGGAATTATAGAAATTTCGCCAGGAATTTTCCTTAATTCTTTCACAAATAGATGTGCATTGTATGCCGAGAGATTATGGAAAAATATTGGGGAAAATTTTGCTATTTTGTAGTTTATACACCTCTATATTTCCCTGTTAAGTGACAATGATCTACAACTCTTTTAGATTGAGCAGTGAATAAATTACCGCATATACTGGAATTTTGTTCTTAGTCAATTATTTTTTGTTACTCCATTGATAGCGGATATAACGGTATCTTTACTTTTAAGTTCTTTTGATATAACATTAAACAATAGTTAAGTATGCTCTCAACTAAATGTGCCGCACAATCTTCACCATGATATATTCGATATATATCCAAACTATTATCAAATGAACACTTTATATAATAACTATATGCATACGGTATATGCTTCTGAACTAAATTTACGTTATCCGAAGTTTTCAGGTTCAAAATCAGCATATGCTACAAAAGGTACATCTAATTGATTTTTAAAATTTTTAATTCTACATATTGAAAACAGCCATTGCATAGAAGATCTTCCTCGTACTTTTTGTTATTTGTTTGCGAAGTAATCTAATGGAGAAGCGAATAAATATATATATAATACAATTTTTTTTAAGTTTCTACTTTAATACTTACTTGGAAATATTTTTAATCCAAACATAGTGATATTTGGCGTCCTTCTCAAGAAGTAGTAGGTTTATAGTGCGTAAGACGTTGCTAGTTTTATTATTAGGGGAGAGTAGGGTAATGTGACGAATGATTCGTTTTTTTAATGTAACTTTTCTAAAAAAAGTGTAAACGCAGAAAGTTGCTTACATCTACTGAGCATATTTCTGTAAAATTTGGAGTCGAAATTCCAACGCAGCCAAATCCCACAGCGTTTGGATGGAACCCTTCTTTTTTTGCACTTTCAAAAGTTGTAGGGTAATGTGACGAACGATTTGTTCTTTAATGTAACTTCCCCAAAAATCAATATTTTTTAAAAGTGTAAAAACAGAAAGTTGCTTACATCTATTGATTATTTGCATATTTCTGCAAAATTTGTAGTCGAAATTCCAACATTGCCAAATCCCACAGCGTTTGGCGTAAATCATTATTTTTACAACAAAAAAAAATATTTTTTTTTTTATATAATTAACGGAAAAGTTATTTTCGATACGGAAAAGAAAGAATTAATAAGATAATGCCCAAACTGACTAAAAACAAAAATTGGTCTAAGTCCATTTTTTATACCCGTTACTCGTAGAGTAAAAGGGTATATTGTATTCGTACAAAAGTATGTAACAGCTAGAAGGAAGCATTTCCGACCCTATAAAGTATATATATTCTTGATCAGGATCACTAGCCGAGTCGATCTAGCCATGTCTGTCTGTCCGTCTGTCCGTCTGTCCGTCCGTATGAACGCTGAGATCTCGGAAACTATAAAAGCTAGAGGATTGGTATTTGGCATGAAGATTCTTGGAGTTCCTACGCAGCGCAAGTTTGTTTCAAGAAGGTGCCACGCCCTTTCTAACGCCCACAATCGCTTATATACGATTTTAAAAATTTAAATATTATGGAAAAGTAAAAATGCAGTTTGGTTGTGCTTATCAATACCTATCGAAATGTAGAAGAAATTTTTTAAATCGGACCATTCGTTAAAAAGTTATGGCTCATCAAAGTTTATATCTCCCTCGCACTCCCTTTAGCCGAGTGACGGGTATTAGATAGTCGGGACACCAACCCGACTATAGCGTTCTCTCTTGTTATTAAATTATATTAAGCTCACGTCACTATTAAAAACAATACAAAACAACAATAAAACTGCAGCAGTAAATGTTATCTGGTATTATTATATTTTTTTTACACATAATCAACGATAACAATTAAAATTCTTGAATAAAAAAAGTTCGTCACATTACCCTACAAAAAGTTCGTCACATTACTCTACAAGGTAGAAACGCAAAGTACCAAAAACTGTTGATAAAGATCTTATGTATACGTGCATATATTTGTCTGATTTTATTTTCCACTCATCTTTGCTCTGGCACTGCTGAAACACAAGTAAACTGAATATGTTTGCTAGTTTGCGTACCACACTTTTAACGAAAATTACCTCACGAACAAATAACGGGACTTCTTATTAATATTACTGTAAAAACATTGTCGACATGATAAGGGGAGACGACTACATTTATTTGGAATTTTTGTCGTGACGTCATATATGAGATTCGACGAGTTCGTCACATTACCCTACTCGTCACATTACCCTACTCTCCCCTAGTTAAATAATATGGGCCGATGATTGTCTTTTCATCGCTGTCTACACCCAACACAGTTATACTAATTTCAGGATTATTTTCTTCAAAGATTTTTATGCTGTCAACCGGTGTGGGAAATTTAAGCCCACTAAAATTTAACGATTTATTCTTTATATTTATTATATCTGAGTGAATGTTGTAAATGCCTTTACGTTTATACTGATTGGGTCGATCGCTGTGTTTACGAAGTTTCACGAAAGCTGATATTAATGCCCCTTTAAAACAAAATTCGTCTCAATTTTTCACGTTGATGTATTAGTATTTAGTATTTCTCTTGGCAAGTCAATGTAATTCGAACCCTTTATGGGCTGATATTTATTTATATTAACTTCTAAATGAACTATTTCAATTAGGGACCAACCACTATCTCGTTCTTGAAACTCTCTCATTTCACTTTTTATATAGGGGAGAGGTCTTTTGGTAGTCCTTTTTAGTGACAAAACTTTTGGGGAAAACATTATAAGCCAGGCTCTAGCCAGATTTAAGCTGTGAGAGTCGTGTACAATTTTGCACCAAAAAAGTTTTTGTCCACTTTTTTCAAAATTCCATTAAAAATTAATAACGTGCTTAAATTAACTTGGTAAGAGATTTAAAACTTTAGTAATTTAACTGTTAAGAAATTAAAAAAAAGAATCAGCTTAATGTGACAGTCAGAAAAAAAGTTATTAATTTTTTTTCCGAAACATCCCATTTTGTGTAAGTTGGGACACTTTGAGCATTTAAGTTGAGACACCCGTTTTTCATACAAAAAGGCCTTAGCCCGACAGAGGTCGCTTTCTGCCTAGTACATTTCTTTGATATTAGGGGAAAAGGGAATGTTCAATGAGCCTTTTGGTTTTAATTGTTATTTGGTCTAAGTTCTTAAAAAATGGATGGGAAATAATTTAAGACGAACTAAAATTGATTAAATTAACATAAATAAATAGTTTTTAAAAGTTTGGAGTACTTTTGGTGTGAGTATTATTGACTTTTAAAAGTGTCCCAACTTCCAGACCTCTTTTTCAAAATGTCGTTTTTTAACACTTTTCAAAAAAAAATATTTTTTAGTTTTCCCTAAGGAAAAAAAAATTTTTTTTTTGGTTTTTTTAAAGCTAATAGAATAACCTTTTAATCAGTACCAAATGCGTGAAGTTTCATAAGTGAATGTCGAAATGGCAGATTAAAAACAAAAGGTGTACCAACCTACAGACCTCTCCCCTAGTCATTTAAATTATTGACTATTTCATTTGGATTTTCAGTCTGACTCGATGTTGGATTTAAGGTTTGCATTTTTGTTTGAAATGATTTGAAATTTATTTCACACTGATCTTCACTCTCTTTAATCAATACATAATTACAGAATTGTTCAAAATTAAATTTGAGTGGGGGGGGGGGGGGAGGGGGAGTGGGAGGACAGGGTGAAGAGAGGGGAAGTGGGAAGACAGGGTGAGGAAAGGGTGAGGAGAGGAGGAGGGAGGCCGGAAGGGGGGTGCACGCGACGACAGAGTATCCAGAACATTCCAGAACACTCTCGAGCTTGATCCGCCCACTTCCAGTTTTCAGATAAGCGCCGGCCGGCCGCCTCCATCCAGTTCAGATAAGCGCCGGCCGGTCGGCCGGCCCAATAACAACAACGACCCTCAGCCCAGAACAAAAGCGAAAAGTGGTCCAGAACATACATATTCTACCTACTACAGTGTTTCCTTTGATGCTAGTGTTATTGTTTTTATCGAAACGTGGTATAATTCCTCTGTGTCAGACTGAGAAAAATTTGCTGGTAATTATCTTATCTATAGATGAGACCGCTCATTGCGTCTTGGCGGTGGTGTTCTCATTGCCGTCAAGTCCAATCTTGTCTCTCAACGTATTCCGATAATTGGTACGGATAGCACATTAAAGTTTGTCGCTGTTCGGATTAAACTTCACGATTATTTTGTTTTTGTATCATGCTCATATGCAAATGCATACATAACTCGAATTAGCCCTCTATTCAATCCTGAAGATGCGTACCATCCTACACTTGAGGTTACTTTAGAAGCAACAGCTCCATTACTGTCATGTCCCGAAATCGAACCAGCAACTTTTCGCTGTTTTCGAAGAGCTTAATATGCTGAAATGAACAGGAATTTATCCGAACTCGATTGGTCTTTTATGGATTTAAATTATAATCCCCGCATATTGTAGAACAGTTTTATGGTTTACTTTATTCAGCTTTCGATACGTTCGTTCCCTCATTTCCCACTGGAAACGCGTCTCATACAAAATTATTTTCCATCACCTACAGGTTTCGCGGCGTTCTAATTGCTGTACCTCCACCATAAATTCTGAGAGAATTCACTCTTATGTCCCTAATAACATTGAATGTGATTGTGTGAAAGTTTCCCTGTAATCCTTGTTTATTTTTATTACATGTTCTTATATTCCACCTGGCTCTGACCTAATAACACTAGTTACAAAAAAAAAAATCGACGTCACCCTACTTGAAGACAACCTTAATTTTCTGGTAAAGAACATCTCCCTGATTAAGAAATGGGCACTTATAATTTTTTTTATGATGTCAATTTTTTTTTAAGTGTAAAAAACGTTTTTGGCCCTTTTTTATTTTTTATCTTTTGTTCTGGTAAACCGATTTTGGTCATCTTAGACTTACTTTACAGGTAATAGAATGACATTTGACTTTCTTATACACAGCATTGAGTTCCAGTCATTAGTTTAGAAGCTACACCTCGTCAAAGTCTAAAAAAAGGGAAAAAATTCAATTTGGACCGGCATAAATCCGATCATTAAAAATACATGCCTAAAAACCGAAATTAGTTTTATAGTTTATTCTTAAAGATTGGACTTTAAGCAAAACAATAAGAGCATCAGCTCAAAAATCAACCAAGCGTTTAGAAATTTTAATTGTTATCGTTGATTATGTGTAAAAAAAATATAATAATACCAGATAACATTTACTGTGACGTCACACACTGGGGCGCCTAGAACAAAAAACCTGCCAAAATGGTTTTTTTTTTTTTAAGATTTTCCAAAATGTTGCAATGCAACATAAAAAACAATTGAATTCTCTATACAAATCAAAAAGAATAAGTGATCTGTGATGAATGGTTCTCATACTACAGATTTTTAAAGTTGATGTTTCGAAATATAATTTTAGCCAATAAGAAAAAAAAGTATTTTTACACATCTTTGAAATTTTTCTGAAATCGCCCAAGGGTCTAAGTTGTACATGTAACGATTGAAATTTTAAGAGCAACCAATTCTTAAAATATTAAAAAAAAATAAAAAATTTAGATACATATTTACTATTTTTTTTTAATTTTTTAAAAGTTGTCCAAAAAAATTGGGTTGGACGTAAAGTAGTGTTACACCCTAGATTTAATTCTTTTTTTTTTTTTAAGTTTAGATATTTAACTACAAATTCTGAAAAAATTAGCCTGCCCTTCTGTGCCTCTTCTGAGAAAACCGCGGTTAAAGTTAGCAAGAAATGTTCGTAATTTGAATTGTCGCCAGCCCTGGTTTCTTCGCGCGCACTTAGAGCATGAATATTCGACTATTTTTGACTGTTCTGACAGTAGCGATGAAGATGAAAATGAATAAAAAATTGAAATTATAATTTAAATTTGTTTTATTTTGTTGAAAATATAAATATAATCGGAATATGTTATTGAGATATAATCAAAAACGTGATGTATACCCATTTTTTTTAAATTATGCAATATTTTCTTGACAGCAATTACAAGAATAAGAATTAGAAATTACAAACCAATTTTGAAAAAAACCTAAACATTGACGTAAATTGATAAATAATGGCTTAATCCAAATTTACATACAAAATATGAAATAGAACCGATATATTCCCTTTTGTACTAAGCGTTTATATGGAAGCTATAAGATGTAGTTGACCGATTTGAGTAATTTTTTTTTTCAAAAATCAAGTTAAATTTAAAAAAAATATTGGGAAACTAAGAACCCTATAAGTAATTTATTTATATTTTTCTTCTTAAAAAAACAATTTTTGTTTTTCTTAAAAATTTTCTACAACAAAAAATTTGCACTAAAAAAAATCACCTTTTAATGTTTTTTTACATATTCAATTGCCTTTAACAAAAGATATTCGCTATAGGGCTCCGCTGATTTAAGGCAGACTTTTGATTTAAAAAAAAATATTTTTTTTTTTGTAAAAAGAATGGTTTACGCCAAACGCTGTGGGATTTGGCTATGTTGAAATTTTGAATCCAAATTTTACAGAAATATGCTCAATAGATGTAAGCAACTTTCTGCTTTTACACTATTAAAAAATATTGATTTTTTGGGAAGTTACATTAAAGAACAAATCGTTCGTCACATTACCCTACAACTTTTGAAAGTGCAAAAAAAGAAGGGTTCACGCCGAACGCTGTGGAATTTGGCTGCGTTACAATTTCGAATCCAAATTTTACAGGAATATGCTCAGTAGATGTAAGCAACTTTCTGCGTTTACACTTTTGAAAAATATTGATTTTTAGAAAAGTTATATTAAAAAAAAATTGTTCGTCACATTACCCTACACTCCCCTAGAAATGACGCTCTTGTGGTACCAGAAGACCGATACCATCCAACTATGGAATTGACAGTTTGCCTCCCCTACCTTGATACCCTCTCTCCTTTAATTTCTCCAACTAAAATGAAATGGTTTCGTAAATGTGACTATAATGAACTTAACTTAATGATTTCTCAATATAATTGGACTTAATTGTATAATTGTATGGACATCGATAGTGCCACTGAACTGTTCTATAGCGTTCTAAACACTTTTTTAATGAATGCGTTCCTGATAGGCTTCCTCCAAAGCCGAACAGGTCCCCCTGGCTTACAAATGCGCTTCAAAAACTTACAAATCTTGAAACAAACACATATAAAAATTATAAAAAATCGGGTAAGTCATCTGATTTTTCGAAATATGTGGTGGCTCGATCTGATTTTAATGTTCTTAACAGTCATTGCTATTCAATGTATTTAAATCGTTGTAAATTTGATTTTTCAAATGATCCGAAGCAGTTTTATAACTTCGTTAACGCTAAGCGTAAGTCATCGGCTTTGCCTTTATCGGTACGTTTTAACTCGATAGAGGCATCGTCGGATTTTGAAATTGCTGATCTATTTGTCGAGTTTTTCCAAACTACTTATTGCTCCTCTTCTTGATCAAAATCTCCTATCAACCCTAATCCCTTAAATAGGGCAAATTGTATTTTTTCCCCTGTAATTACCGAAAGTTCTCTTTTAAGGGATTTAACAACAACAACGCCGACTTATTCTCCCGGACCTGATGGACTTCCTGGGTGTGTGCTTAAGTTTTGTGCACCATTTGCAAACCTATTCTTAAACTCTTTCATTTGTCTATTTCATCATCAGTTTTTCCAACTATCTGGAAAGACTCTTTTATTATTCCACTTCACAAAAAGGGTGCGAAGGCGGATGCCCAAAATTATAGAGGTATTTCTAAATTATCGGCAATTCCAAAAGCCTTTGAGCGTATTATCACATCTCATTTGCAACATTTATGTTCCTCGCTAATATCATCGTGTCAGCATGGTTTCGTTAAGCGAAGATCGACTACTACTAACCTACTTGAATTGTCATCTATTGTAATAAATGGATATAAGAATAACATGCAGACTGACGTTATATATACAGATCCGCTTGGGTTTCCATGTAATATATTAACTTGGATTTCAAGTTACTTGAATGGTAGGACTCAGAAAGTTATATTTAAGAGCGCTGTTTCTAAAATAATCTACGTGACATCTGGAGTTCCTCAAGGTAGTCATTTAGGCCCTTTGCTGTTTACTTTATTTATTAACGATCTTTCCTCTATCGTAGCACATTCTCGTGTACTAATGTACGCTGATGATGTTAGGCTTTGTTTATCATAGAAAGATGTAGGGTCAGGTTTCAACTTACAGTCAGATATTGATTGCTTTCTGGGATGGTGTGAGTACAACCTTTTAAATCTGAACTGCCTTAAAGGCAACGTTATGACTTTTTATAGGGGTACTCCTACGTTTAGTAGTTATATATTCAATTAACGATTTAGGTGTTCTTCTCGACCCAAAACTTAAAATTGACTGCCACATAATGGCCACTGTCAATAAAGCTATGAGTGTTTTTGGGTTTATAAAGCGTTGGTCAAAAGAATTTGATGACCCTTATACAACCATATTATTATTTACCTCCCTTGTCCGTCCTATTTTGGAATATTGTTCTTCAGTTTGGAGTCCACAATATCAAGTGCACATCGACCGTATTGAGTCGGTACAAAAAAAAGGCTACCTTCCTACCAGAGTAGATTACTTTTGCTTAATTTACCTACACTTGAAAACCGTAGAATAATGCTTGGTACTATTTTTATTGATATTGATTCTGTACAACTGGTAAGCCGTTTAACTTTTAATGTTCCCGTTAGACTAACACGAAATTATTACCCTCTTAATTTGCATCGATGTACATCAAATTTTACTCTGCATGAGCCCTTTCGTGTTCTATGTAAAAATTATAACAATCTTTATCATTTAATTTGCACTTCAACATCTATCCCTGTACTAAAAACTAAAATTTTATCTCATTTGCTTCAAACTTTCTCTATTTGTTTCATGTATTTTCCTCGCGAACTCGCATTTTGCCCTAATTCATAAAGGGTCCCGCGCGTAACAAGCACGTGCTTGGTATCGCTGGGCCACTTGTTTGTACTGCTCGTAGTGCATCAACGTAAAAAAAAAAAATATAAAAAAAAATCGTGGTGAAATTTCTATAATTCCGTTAAGGGCTAGTACTCAACCTAACAAAAACTGGTAATATCCGTCCGTTATTTTTCGGTCACACTGACTCAAAAACATAAACAAACATAAAATTCAAATTTTTAACTTGTATTTTACAAGCGATATCAACCGTATAATCCATTGTTACAGTACTCGATAGTCATTGTAATTAGTCTTCTGCCTTTGAGAGTGTATTTAAGCGATTTTCGTTAAGGATTTAACTAGGTTGTTATCAGAATTGATCGATAGCTCAAGAAATTAATTATTTTTTGAGCAGTATTTTAGAATTTTTTTTTTGTGAGCATGAGTACTGCCGTCCAAAAACTTCGACCAAAAATTTGCCACCAAAAATTTTGTGACGTTTTTTTTATATGAAGTTTTTGGTTTTGGACGACTTTTTGTTGGGTTGAGTACTAGCCCTAAACATAGAGTTTTATATATCGATCTTAAAGAAAATTTATATAAACAAAAATGAAATGTTAGAAAATCGATTTTTAGATTCATTTAGATTTATGTCTTCCAGTTTAAATAGCTTAGCCAGTTAAAGGAAGAAAATCTAACCACAATAAAATAATTTTTCACGGACTCGAACAAATTTAAAATGGTTAAACGTAAAGGTATATTTCCGTATAGCTATTTAAATTCTGTTGATCGCTTGTCCGATACACAATTACCGTCGCACAGTGGCGCCTTTTGACTTTTTTTGGTTATAAATTATAACTTTTGAACCAGTGAAGATAATTGAATGATGTAAACGGCAAATGATAGATAATCGATCCACCTTTCAAATTATTGCTTGAGACAGGGAGTGGGCGTGGCAGAGGCGTACTTACAAATAGGCAAGTCAGAATTTAAAAACAAATCCATTTTTTTCCGACAAAAAAACTTTTTTAAAAAGTTGTTGTTTTTTTTAGTTTCTTTTTTTATGTTGTAACTTATTAAAAAAAAAAAAATTTAGGTTTTAAAAAAAAAATTTTTTTTTTTGTTTTAATTTTTAAAAACTAAAAAACAAAAACAAAAATTAAAGTTATTTTAAAAAATAATTTAATATTTCATGTTTTTTGAAATAATGGTCACAATTTGGTAAACTTGGTAAATCCATTTGACTTAAAATTTCTGGACTATAATTACAAGATTCTAACTCTGTGACAAGGTTGTGATTCCATGACCCTAAAATACAGTTTGGATTCGCACATACTAAATTCAATGCTTAGGCAGCGTAAGTTGTTTTGAGCTGGCAAAAGTGGATATTTTCGTTTCTGAATAAGTTTTAAACGTGATTTTTTACAGTAACATGATTTAAACCAAAATTTAAGGAATCTCAAGGGCTATACAGTTTGAACTGGCGGGGGGCGGGCTTTTCCAGTAGGCTTATGTGTGGGTATCAATCCAAATAAATAACACTGCAGGCCGAAATGTTTTCGTTTCACGTTATAATTTCACTGTTTATCATCGGCAAGACGGATGTCATCGAATTGGGCTCGCATAGCATCACTTAGCGCACGGATCGGGGTACGGATGCGTAGGCTTGGGCTGATCTTCAGGAGCACGTCGATCTGGAAATCGCCCGTTCTTGACCGGACTGTCGTCGAACTGACTTCTTCGCCTCTCACTGTAGTCGTGGGTAGCTTGAATGCAGTTGCCAGGGAGCTATCGATGGTGCTGACGCGCGTGCACGGGTCGATTAAAGCGGCCGTCTCGAAGGTGGAGGCCCCAGACTCCAGCAACACGATGGCAGTGGGGAGAATGTGGAGGCTCTGATGCTGCCAGTACAAATGCATCCGCAACCGTTCGATAGTTTTTTGCATTCCACTGTGTGCAGATGTAACGCAATCATGTGCGTCTAAACAGAGGGCAGCTTCGCTGGTCGTTGCGGCTGCAAGGAGCCGGTGGCAAGCTGTGGGGGAGGTGGAAAGACACTCGACGACGATCGCGTTAATAGAAAATAATATAAGAACACACTGGACTTTTTCGTAAATAGCGCGGACCGGCCGGGCGATGTATTTTCAATAAGTTGACAATGAGAACTAAACTTAAAACTAATGAGCGCTGTGCTTCAGAGCGCTGTGGAGAGATCCCGGGCGTGGGAAGGCGGGAGAGCGGGAGAGCCTGGAAGTAGGCATTCCCAACGAGGGAAGAGCGGGCATTGGAAGAGCGGGGGATTTAAGAGCGGGGCAAGCGGCGTAAACATTCCGCCCCCCTTGCAATCGCTAGCGTTGCAACGAAACCCCACGTGTCATCTAGGACTGGTTGCAGGCACCGGACAGGATCCACCCGAAAGCCGTCCTCTGGGCTACTGGGAGTCCCTCGTCGACCATGTGGAAGCCAGGTCGGATGACCTTGGCGTAGACATCCGCACCCAGGACCACGGAGATGGTTGCCGGTAAATAGAACCGCTCGTCGGCCAACGGGAGGTCGCCGTATTTGCTGACCACGGTGTCAGCGAGCTCTCGGATGGGGGTGCGGATGCGGACGTTCGGCTCCACCTTCAGGACCACCTCTAGTTTGAAGCCGTCGTCGCGCTTCGACCGAATCGTCGCCGTACAAATCCGCTCGTCGCCGACGGTGGTAGTCGGTAAGCGGAACGCAGTCGCCAGGGATGCGTCGATGCAACTTGTCGGCGTACACGGGTCGATGAGGGCGGCTGTATCGAACTTCTTCATCCCGGTCTCCAAGGTGACCATGGCCGTCGGCAGGATATTCACACTGTGCCGCTGGAGGATGGACGCCAGTGACGGTGCCGGTGTCGAGGAGGCTGAGCGCGGCGGAGAGGCAAGCGCTCTGCGAGTTGGCGGATTTTGCCGGCGCGAGCGCTGCTGAGAAGCGGCGGATGCCGAGCGCCTTGCCGGGGCCAGCGCTTGGCGAGTTGGCGGATTCTGCCGGCGCGAACGCTGCTGAGTCGCCGACGGCAGAGGGCGCTCGCACATGTGCAGGAGCGTGTGGTGCTTTCCGTTGCACGTCTTGCATTTGTCGCCACTGCGACAACTCACGTCGGAATGCTCGTGAGCGAGACAATTGGAACAGTACTTGTTGACAAGCACTGCTCGAAGCCGCTTCTCTGCGCTCAGCTTTAGGAACCTCTGGCACTTGCGAAGCGGATGGATTCCACGGCAGACTCGGCATCGGTAGGAATTTAAACCTCGAGTACGTCTGCTCTCCAAAGCCTGAGCGCTGCGTGGACGAGGTACCATGATGTGATCTGGTAGGGAGTAATGGACAGAAAAAAAAAGAAAAAAAAACATGGAGATGATTTAAAAAATGATTAGATGGCGAGGATGATTGGAGAATTATACGGAGGATGTTGGTTGAGGAAGACGGTTGGAGTGTTCTCCTGGCAGAAGAACCACCTTGGTCACGGGACGCTTAATAATCTTGCGTGCCGTGAGAATGCTGACGACACGGACATTGCCGTCAGCCCCCGGAAAGACAGAGTCGATTCTGCCAAGGCGCCACTCATTCGAGGGCAGATTGTCTTCTTTGACGACTACCATGTCGCCAACGCGGAGATTTGCGGTCGGGGACTGCCACTTGTTACGCTTGTGGAGCTCCTTGAGATACTCCTCTTTCCATCGAGCTTGGAATTGCTGATGGAGCGCCTTTAAGTGTTGCCATCGATTCACAATGGACTTGGATTCCCCTTTTAATTCGGGCTCTACTATGGACAGAAGAGGTCCGCCGACGAGAAAATGCCCTGGTGTCAACGCCAAGAGATCAGTAGGATCTTCTGACATGGGAGATAGCGGTCTGGAATTTAGACAAGCTTCAATTTTCGCTAGGAGGGTTGAAAGCTCTTCAAAGGTGTACTTTCGAGTAGCGGTGGACTTGTAAAACAAGGTTTTGAAGCTTTTGACACCAGCTTCCCACAGGCCTCCCATATGGGGTGCCCCCGGAGGAATGAATTGCCAGTTGAGCTGCTGATGACTATACGCATCAGTCACAGACTCTTTTACGGCTTGTAGAAAATCTCGGGAGAGCAGGGTGGCAGCGCCGACAAAGGTTTTCCCATTGTCGGACTGCACTTGACGGGGACAACCTCTTCTGGATACGAACCGAGCGAAAGCGGCGAGAAATTTCTCGGTCGTCAGATCGGATGTAGGCTCTAGATGGATGGCCTTTGTAGAGAAACATACGAAAACCAACACATACCCTTTTGTAATTAGGCAAGCTCTGCCTGTGTAATTTTTGATGTCGAAAGGGCCAGCGTAGTCCATCCCTGTGTACGTGAATGGCCGGGAGAAAGAAACTCGCTCTCTCGGAAAACTCCCCATCATCTGAACTTGCAAGCGCTTCTTGTGAATAACGCAGACCTTGCAGGAGTTAATCACGGCCTTTACCAAGTTCTTTATTCTCGGAACCCAGTATCTTGACCGGGTGAGACGTACGACTAACTGGTTACCTCCGTGCAACGTTATAAGATGCGTAAAGTTCACCAGTAGTCGAGAGAGTGCACATTCGTACGGGAGTATTATCGGATGTCGTTCGTCATATCGCAAGTTTTCGGAGGCCGTTATGCGGCCGCAAGCCCTTATAAGCCCTTTCTGATCTAGAAAGGGGTTTAAGGAGAGGATGGAACTTGTCGCGGACACAGGACGCTTTTGACTCAAGCAGCGATATTCATTAGAAAAATATCTGCGCTGAGTGCTAATGACCATGAGCCGTTCAGCGGCGACAAGTTCTTGGGCTTCTAGACGGACTTCCGACATCTGCGACTGTTTCTTACATCGCTGGACAAAACGGTGGACATACGCAAGGACCCGTAAAGCTCTATCTAACTTGGAAAAGCGATCAAGGATGTCTTCTGTCGGGATGGACGCCACATGGGCCTTGACAGGACGCTTTTCCACTTCGGTCACCTGTAAGTCGGTGCTTTGGGAAGGCCACTGATCTCGTGGCTTTGACAACCAAGTTGGTCCATGCCACCAAAGGGAGTTGTCGATCAGGTCTTGTAGAGGCACTCCCCGACTGGCCAAGTCGGCTGGATTGTGTTCGGATTGAACATGTGCCCAATTGGCTGCCTCTGTGGACTGGGTAATCTTTGTTACCCGATTGGCAACGAACGTTGTCCATTGGCATGCTGGTTTGGCGAGCCATGCAAGCACAATTGTGGAATCGGTCCAACAATGGAGTTTCGAGGACAGCATTGGCATATGGGGGAGGATGGATTCAGCCATCTCGGACAGCAATAGAGCTCCACACAGCTCTAGCCTTGGAAGCGACACAGTTTTGACTGGCGCCACGCGCGTCTTGGCTGTAAGGAGATGCACTAGCGTCGTGTGCCCAATTTCTACGCGCACATAGATCGCAGCACCATACGCCTTTTGAGAGGCGTCACAGAATCCATGATGTTCGACTCGGAACTCTGGGCGGAAGGAAACCCATCTGGGAATTCGGACTTGATCTAGGACCGAGTAGCTTTGGAGAAAATCACGCCACTTTTGGCACAGTTCAATTGGGAGTTCATCATCCCACCCAAGATCATGAAGCCAGATCTCCTGCATGAAAATCTTGGCACAGACCACGAAAGGAGCGAGCCAGCCTGCTGGATCAAACAGCTTGGCGATTTGGGAAAGAACATGACGTTTCGTGAGCGTGGCTTCGTTGGATAGGTCTGGAGGGGCGAAGAAAAACTCATCGGATGTTGCTTTCCAACGGACTCCGAGAGTTTTCGCCGTGCTTTCCGTATCTATCTCGAGGAACTCGGCGTTTAAAAGATGATTGGTCTCGATATGAGCCAGAACTTCTTTATGGTTGGAGGTCCACTTTCTTAATGGAAAACCAGCCGAATCGAGAGCACTCTGCAACTCGCGAATGGTAAGGTGAGCCTCTTCTGCAGAGTCAGCTCCCGAAAGGACATCATCGACGTACATGCAACCACGAATAACTTTACTCGCCCTCGGATGGGTTAGTTGCACGTCGGTCGCCAGCTGTTGCAGGACCCGAATTGCCAGAAACGGTGCACAATTGACCCCAAACGTAACAGTTTTTAGCTCAAAATCGCGAATGTATCCTTCTCTATTGCGGAATAAGATACGTTGGAACGCTGTCTGTTTCGGATCTACCCAGATCTGCCGGTACATTTTCTCGATATCAGCACTGTACACAAAACGGAAATATCGCCACTTCAGGATCTGGATGGTTAGATCGGACTGTAGGACCGGGCCAGCATGAAGGATATCATTTAAGCTGACCCCATTGTCTGAAGGGCTGGAGGCATTGAATACCACTCGAAGCTTGGTGGTCGTACTCTCCGGTTTTAACACCGCGTGGTGTGGGAGGTAATAACACGCTGAATCGTCGGTAGGAGGGACTTCTCTCATGTGGTTGAGGTCGAGATATTCTTGAATTACTGAGTCGTACTTGGATTTTAGCGTACTGTCCCTTTTTAGCCGCTGCTCGTTTCTTAAGAATTGAGCCAACGCCAGGGATCTGGAATGTCCTAGGGAGCATTTCATGTTCTCAGGATCTCGAAAGGGAAGACTCACGACATACCTGCCGGTATCGTCTTTTGTGGTGGTCCGAAGGAAATTATCCTCACAGATCACGTCAGATTCTTTTGCCACCTTTACTGGCAGATCCTCCACCTCCCAGAATTTGGTGAGGAGTTTATCGAGAGACGCTTCGTACGTGTGTGCAACATGCGTAGAAAACGATGAAATTCTATCTTGCCTCGGAGCGGGTACTGGTCCTGTTAGAATCCAGCCGAAAATGGTCTCTTGACCGAGAAGAGAGCCGCAGATGTTCGCTCGGGTGCCGCTTAGTAGAATGGAAGGAAGTATATCGGCCCCGATTAAAAGATCTATTTCTCGACTGGAGTGAGTCTGGGATTGTTGATGTAAATTGCCGTGAATAGATCCCTGAAGGTTGGCCAACGAAGATAATCGCCGGTAAAAACCTCGGTATCGCACGGCGGAAGGTGGCAGCCTGACGGAATGTACGTCTGAGGAGTATCTGGAGTGGAGGTAGCTTGCGGATTTTGCGGAGTCTGCGCTATTTGGTCCGCTATTTGGGCGCCGCACCTTTCGTACGCGCTGTAGCAGTAACCGCACTTAGCCTTGAGAACTGGTAAGCTATCAGCTGCACTTTCTCCGGCTGCTACAAGGCACGCGGTACACGCATCGTACTCTTTTTTGATGCGGACCCATACCTCTTTGATTTCGTCTCGGCGAATATTGAGGACGGACAACGTAGGAGGGACCGCCGCGGGAATATTTATTCGCGCTTCCAATTCGGAAAGTCGATCCGAGACTTCAATAAATTGGTTTAAGGCGAGTTCGGCAGCCGTTGCAACCATTTTCGTGCTGGCTCGCGTGGGTCTTTCGATAGGAGAAGGAGCCCTTTTAGGAATTGGCGTCTTGACCTTTGTAGGTGTGGGCGTCCTTACGGCGATTTTTGGTATTTTCGGTGATGGAACAGGGGATAGTTTATTAGAACTTTCCCCGGACATACCAAACTAGGATGCTGTTTTGACTCGGAATGTGCGCGCTGATCTTTCGGACAAAAATCAGAAAAGAAATTACGGACTGGTGGAAATAGGGTCTCGACCTGCTAAAACAGTCGATATGCGTGGCTGAATTATTGTAAAAATAATCCCCAGGCTTTTGGTGGAACGATGGAACACTAATCGCAAAAAATACCAAAAATACTAAAAATAAAATACTGAAAAAATACTGTTCTTGATGAAGTATTTTTCGATTAGTATTTTATGAGGGGTGGCTGGCCGAATTAGGATGGGATTAG
This sequence comes from Drosophila prostipennis, assembly GCA_037075205.1. Classification (NCBI taxonomy): domain Eukaryota; kingdom Metazoa; phylum Arthropoda; class Insecta; order Diptera; family Drosophilidae; genus Drosophila; species Drosophila prostipennis. Next base: position 29,615 of record JBAMCJ010000644.1, read on the forward strand.
ATATCGTTAGTATTTTTCTCTATTTTTTTTGTAAATTATTCGGAGACCAAACAAAAAATACGTTGCAGTGGTATGCGGATGATATATTTTTTTTTGGAACTTTTATTTTTTCTCCCCAACAAGAAAATAAATCAAGTAGATATATGGATATACCAAACTCAATAAATAAATAAAAATACTGGAATGGACGCGGTCACTAGTTATTTCGGACGCAAAATCGGGAACAATGTTAATAAATTGATTCCACTGGTTTCTGGGATGTCGTGGTATTTTATTTAATTTTTTGGAACTCTAGCGATGAGAGATGTTTTGTAAATTTAATTTTAATTTTTTAACGCTCAGTATTTATTTAAGTTTATTCGAATTGAGCTTGGTATTTATTTTTTGGATTTTTATTTTATTTTATTTATTTGGAATTTATTTGGAATGGCTCGGAATAAAGAGCACTTTAATCGTTAGATAACACAAATGCCCAAAAATGAACTCGTGCATAAAGCCCCTTTGCGGGCTATGTATGAGAGATGCTGGAATGCGCGGGAATTTCGGGAATTCGTATGTATGTATGTGTGAATGTATGTTGAAGGGGGAATAAAGAACACACTGAGACCCAAAAGTTATTTCACGTCGGCTTTGGGAATTTATTTAATATATATATTTATGGCCGACGGAAATACTTCGATGTTCGGGATTGGGTGTTTTCATAGAAATAATATGTATGGATGTAATATATGTGTAATATATGGATGTAATATGTGTGTAATATATGTGGAATATGGATGTAATATATGTGGAATATGGATGTAATATATGTGGAATATGTAATATGTATAATATATGTAATAAATATGTATATAAGATGTGGAGTAAATGGCAATCAAGATGGCGGAAAATTTTTATTTTAAATTTTGCCGGCGGGTATGTGTTGTGTATTTTCGATTTATTGTGGACTGTATTATTTGGATTTGGATTTATGTATGCAAATATTTGTCACAGCGGATATACAGTAAAAAATCAGTCTCAGTGTTTGTGGGCCTAAAATGGCGGAACACTTAATTTTTGTGGGAAATTAATTGAATTTTAATTTTTGAATTTGATTTATTTTTCACTGTTCACTGACTTTTCTTTCTCACAGTACGCTTGACTTTTTATTTGCACACTTTAATTTGGATTAATATTTTGCAATTTCTTCGATTTAATTTTGGATGTATTTTTACTGGATGTACGGCCAAATGTGAATATGAAACTTGTACATCAATATGCACAAGAAAGGGAATTGGAAAATAGACAATATGGCCGCACGTTAAAGGAGACGAAGAAATAGAAGACGGAATTGGAAATGTAATTTACTAACTGCCGTTGTCGGATTAAATCGGACTTGGATTTTAGACAAATCGTACAGAAAGTCAAACGAATTATGTTTTCGAATGGCTGACTGTCGACCGGCAGTTAATAAAAAATAATAATTGGCACTTATCTGGTGGAGCAATTCGGCTCGAATGGATCAAAAAATGAACGGGGGCGTTCGTCTAAACAGAGGGCAGCTTCGCTGGTCGTTGCGGCTGTTGCAAGGAGCCGGTGGCAAGCTGGGGGGGAGGTGAAAAGACACTCGACGACGATCGCGTTAATAGAAAATAATATAAGAACACACTGGACTTTTTCGTAAATAGCGCGGACCGGCCGGGCGATGTATTTTCAATAAGTTGACAATGAGAACTAAACTTAAAACTAATGAGCGCTGTGCTTCAGAGCGCTGTGGAGAGATCCCGGGCGTGGGAAGGCGGGAGAGCGGGAGAGCCTGGAAGCAGGCATTCCCAACGAGGGAAGAGCGGGCATTGGAAGAGCGGGGGATTTAAGAGCGGGGCAAGCGGCGTAAACAGCTTCCAACAATCCGAGTCCTGAACTGCAATTCCAGAGGAATGCTCGGTGCGAATGTAAACATATTTTTCTGCATTGGCTTCAACTACTTCCTTGACCTGAATATAATCAGGATCAAGAAATGCTGATGAATCCAAATCAATTTCTGGACCTATCCATTCGACACTATCAATCTCCGCTTCACAAATCCTCGATAACGCATCAGGAACTATGTAATCTTTTCCTTTTCGGTGGGTAATTGTGAACTTAAAGGCTTGCAACCGAAATATCCAACGTGCCAATCTCCCTGATACATTCTGCTGCCGCATTAGCCAAAGCAGACTTCAATGGTCTGTTACGACTTTGGATAATTTCTTTGACATGAATACCAAAGGTCTTTCTTCTCCTGTATTTGACAATTGCACCAGCACAGCGCCAATGCCATGGTCACTGGCATCGCAATGCAAGAAAAATTTACCCGTGAAATCCGCATTTTGTAGCACGGGAGCTGAGGTCAGCAACATTTTAAGTTTTTCCATAGCTACCTGAGCTTCCGGAGACCATTGAAAACATTTCTTTGTTTTTAATACGTCGGTAATTAGACAAGTAATTTCGGCGAAGTCCTTTATAAACCGCCTATACCAGCCACAAACCCCTAAAAAGCCTCTAACTTGCTTCAAGTGCTTTGGAGTGGGCCAGTTGAGCACACAGGATATTTAATCCGGATCTGTGGCTACTCCACCACTACCGATAACGTAACCTTGATAATTCACCCTAGTCAAACAAAAGTGACTTTTAGTTACATTTAAGGTAAGGTTAGCTTTTCTAAACTGATCGGCTAAGCGAACTAACACTGCTGAATGCGGAGAAAAATCTTCGGATACTATGCATAGATCGTCGATAGCCAAATACGCAATGTCGTAAATCCGGAGGGATTAAGTCATCCATAAGGCGTGACATGGTAGAAAGAGCATTACAAAGTCCAAATGGCATGACCGTAAATTGAAATATTGCTCGCCATGGAACGGTAAACGCAGTCAACGGTTTTGCTTCCTCAGTGAGCTCGATCTGCCAGTAGGCATCATTAAGGTCCAATTTAGAAATTAAATTTGCTTTTGGAAGACAGGCGAAAATGCCTTCGATGCTTTGCAACGGATACGCATCTTTTTTTGTAGCATCGTTGAGTTTCCGGGCGTCAAGGCATAAGCGAACTTTATTTGGCTTTACTACGAGGCGCATGGGTGAACTCCAAGCGCTTTGCGACGGCTCGATCACCCCTAACTTGGGCATCCGGTCAATTTCCGAGTACATTAGCTTTTCTACTGCAGGACTGACAGGATAGTAACGCGGTTTTACTGGCTTACTATCACCAATGTCAATACTATGCTTTATTAAAGTGGTTCGACCTAACCCCTGCTTTTCAACTCCTTAACAGCCTCAAGTTGTTGTCTTTCCTGAATAGTTAATGGGAATTGATCTTCACCTGGGTCTAGTTCTACGTCCTCATTCAAGACAGAGCTGATAATCCCAGGCGCTAATTCAAAAGCCCGCCAGAAGTCTATTCCTAGTATTAATCTTTGCACTATTGAAGGGATAATGTATAGTTCAATATCTTTTTCTCTCTCCTGATATTTAACTTTTACTCTCAGTATTCCCCGAGCTTGGTGCAACTTGGCATCTGCTGTTCGGACTTGTGACAAAATTGGCTTAAAATTTGGATACTTAGAAAAATCCAAAAGCGCTAGCGGAGATCCGAGACAACTTATATTTGCTCCAGTGTCAAGCAAACCTAGTTCCTCGAATTCCAAAAATGTTACGCGTGCATAACTGCGTCGGTCAATGTTATTTTAAAAAACCCTTGAAACAATAATTTTTTTCTTTCTTTTCAACGAGCGAAAATAGGTTCGCATTAGAATTGTATTTCGGCGACTTTTTCTTTCTAATCCCGCAAAAATTCTTTCTCGTACTAAATTATAGTTTCTTAATCTTTCGTGATAGGGCTTAAAAGGTAATTTTTAATTATTTTTTATTAATTTTTAATTTTTTTTTATTCCGATTTTAATTCTTGATCTAATTTACTTTTTATAAATTGATAACAGGGTTATTTTCTACTTTTGGGAGACCCTTCCTGGAATAATTGCCACCACACAACCCCCCCCCCCCCCCCCCCCTCCCGGTTTTCCGCCTTTCGCTTGCAGTTTTTGCAGTTTGGTGTATACGACTGCGGATCTCCGCAGATGTAACAAAACACTTTCTTTGCAGCCAAACACTGTTTCCAAAAGTGGCCGGGAACCTCACAGTTCCAGCACAGTAGAGAAGCTGTGCGAGCAATAGCTGAAATTTCGTTCTCTTCTCCAGCTTCTGGAGTTTCATTAGGTTGTTCGTCATCTAAGGCGTAAACTCGATATGGAGCAGGCTTTGCTTGTAGCGGTCGTTCTCTACCTACTTCTCTGAGGAAATGTTCCCGCTTATGAACTAACCGGCGCAACTCGGAAATAGATGAGATCTTTTCAAACAACAGTCTCTCTTTCATGTCTATCACCAAATTTCCTTTTACCATCTCTACTAGTTCATCTTCGGCAAAACTTACTGATAGTCTATCCATGAGCTTACAAAAACTTTCGTAAAAGGTATCGAATGACTCTCCTTGCTTTTGTTTACGTAAGCGAATTTGTTCTCTTAATTCCGTAGCCGATCTATTCTCCCGATACTGTTCTCTGAAAGCAGCACAAAATTCACTCCAGTTAAACGTTTTCACACTCTTGTGGTATCTCCAGAACCAACTGCTGGCTTTACCTATTAAAAGCTGATGAATATTTCGACTAATAATTTCTAAGTCTCCATCAAAATGTTCTATTGTTAATATTTTCACTCTATAAAGGAATTCTTTCACTGATAACCCCTCGACCGATCCATCGAACCATACCCCACATTTTTGTACTCCTAGCTGACCTTTAACTCGGTTGAGAAATTTGAGTTACATTTTCGGCTATTGTCGCGGGTTGAGCTATAAGACTTCCAGATCCTGACAGGGATGATAAGACTCGAGTTACCGTGTCTCGGACAATTGTTTCTATATCTTCAACCGGTACAGAAGCTACCGCAGGGGGATTAGTCTGTCTTCTTGACCTCGGCGGACGGCTGGCACGTTTGTGATTTGATTGGGTGCGACCTGGCTCCTTGGTTCGTAGGAGTACTACCTGGCGGATTGGCGTTAGCTTCTGTTTACTTGGTGCCGCCATCTTAGCGTTGGGTGAATGGTTACCGACTACTACCTTTCACTCCTTTAATTGAACTGGAACTAAGCAGCTGGGACATTCTTTATAAACCTGCACCCGCGTTTCCAAACAATTCTTATGGAAAACATGATTACATGAAGTAATAGCACAAGGTTGCGTGTTTAACATAACTTCACTGCAAATTATGCATGAAGTAATAGCACAAGGTTGCGTGTTTAACATAACTTCACTGCAAATTATGCAGATATTCTCTGCAGAATCCATCTGCTGCTGCGCCTTGTTCACCTCAAAACTATATTCTAGTGGCATCTTTATTTAAAACAAATTATTTCTGATGACTTTTTCTGGGAGACATAAATAAAGATAAATATTTTCTGGCTTTCCTACAACTATCGGTGCTTTAGAATTTATATGTTTTGGGCTACTGTAACTATGAATGTTTTTATTAAATGAACAGCTACTCTCTATCTTTACAAGTCGGAATTCCACGGATAACCAAACACAATTGCATTTTTATTATATTCCAGTATAATACCTATGGTGAAAATTATCAAATATTGCTCACTAACAAAACCACTGTTCAAGAAATTTACGTTTTTATTTTATTCAAGTAGAAAATATGCTGACAAAATAAATCTACGAGTAATCTCGGTCGAAAGCTTGCGAATATTCGAAAACTCGATTTCCAAAGATGTATAGGATAGGATGGGATGCTGATAGGATTCGACCGTAGGGACGAGAAAAAATATTTACAATATACAATAAAGACAAATTTTACTCAACTTCTTTAATTAACTGCTTTCACAAAATTTCAAATTTCTATCGAAGAACAAAAGAGCTGCATAATTAATGTATATTGTAAATATTTTTTCTCGTCCCTACGGTCGAATCCTATCAGCATTCGCTAATGACGGATCGAAGTCCAGCAGAAAACCTTTGTTTTTATTTTAACCCGATTTACAACATGCATTAATCCGGGTTTAGTATTTAATTAATTTAACGTTCATTAATTAATACCTGCCCCACTTTTTGGGCGCCAAAAACTTGTAGCGTAGTAAACCCCTGTAGAAGAGGGACGGTTACCCAATGTTTTGAGTATCATTTGTATTCCGTATCATCCCCCAACTTTCGGCTTGTCGATTATTACTCGAACAGCGGAGCGGGACCCTTTGAACCCTAGCTCTAGCGGGATTAGTGGGCGGATTTTTGCTGCGCATAATGACGGCTACACCAAGTTTTTATTATGGAGTCCCTTCTGAAGCTAAATATATTTACGGAGCTGATTCTCCGTTGAAACCACACGGAATAGAAAGTACCAAAACAAGATACGCGTCACAAATAAAGAAAAGAATTAGCAACGCGATATTTATAGTGGACCAGAGGAGGGGTGGGCTTTAGATGTTGTTTGCCTCACCCTTGTTCATTACCCTCCCAACCATAGCCTGCTATTTAAATTAACGGTTATACAGACCCCATACGTGACTATATATTTATCATTTGCCATGCCAGAATTAAGAAAGATTTAGAAGTCCATAATCATAAAAAATTATTTAATAATTCTCCAGAAAAATATTCACTATCCAATACATAATTCATTTAATTTCCAAAAAAAATAATTTTCGGTCATTACTTAATTTATTAACTAACCAAAAACTAATTTTATTTAAATTATTTCGTTCCGTGTAGTACTTTCATTTCTTCATTTAGTATTTCTTTAAACTACAGCTTTGTTCCCTAAAGTACATTTTTGGTTTTCTTTTTTCTTAATTATGTATCGAACTTGAATGGCAGTGTATGTGCGTTATATTGGAAGGGGGGTACTTTACTATTACATTTTGGTTTTAAGCTGGTTTTGTTATATTAGATTGTTTACGTTACTTTTAGTTACCGGCTTGAGTAACAAATTTATTTGATCGCTACTAAAGACAATTGGGTTTCAGAAAATATTTTGGCTATTATGTAAGTCAGCCTTACCTCATTCCTAATGAAAACGCTGGAACGAATGATCGATATTCATATCCGGGAAAACACCGAGAAGCAGCATCTATCGGACGCTCAGCATGCGTACCGAAAGGGCAGATCGACAGAAACGGCACTACACGAAGTAGTTTGCCACATAGAAAAATCGCTACATTTTAACCAATATACAATGGCCACCTTCTTAGATATAGAAGGTGCGTTCAATAATGTGAACGCCGAATCCATACTGAGCTCCCTCAACTCGATCGGCGTTGAAGGAGACATCAGAGCTTGGATCGGAGTTATGCTCACGAGCAGGACGATAACAGCCGAACTGAGTGGCACTTACCTCACACGCTTTGTGAAGAGAGGCACACCTCAGGGCGGGGTTCTATCGCCACTGCTCTGGCTCATCAACATGAACGACATATTGAGAGAACTCAATAGCGGAGGAGTAAAAGTAGTAGCCTACGCAGACGACGTAGTGTTGCTAGTATCAGGACCATTCCCAGATGTCATTAGTAATATAATGACGGGGGCCCTTAACCGACTAAATGAATGGGCAAAAACCTGCGGACTAGGTATAAACCCGAGTAAAACCGAACTGATGCTCTTCACGCGAAGAACAAAGATCCCAACATACAGCAAACCAAAAATAGATGGAATCGAACTCGAGCTATCGGATAAGGCTAAGTATCTAGGAGTGATACTAGACCCGAAGCTCTCGTGGAAACTGAACATCACGGAACGAGTAAGAAAGGCCAGCATAGCATTCTACTCGTGCAGGAAAATGTTTGGCAAAAACTGGGGTATACACCCTAAGATAATATTATGGCTTTACACAGCAGTGGTAAGGCCAATTCTCACATACGGGGCACTAGTCTGGTGGCCAGCCCTGACAAGAGCATACAATATTGCCAAGCTGACAAGAATACAAAGATCAGCTTGCGCAGGAGCTACAGGGGCATTAAGATCATGCCCGGCTGCCGCGTTGAACACTATTCTGGATATAATGCCGATAGAACTTTTCATAAAGAATACGGCAGCGCAGAGTGCGGCCAGACTGAAGGCAAGTAATTGCTGGAAAGGCTACCACACAGGGCACTGCCGTATCTTAGAGGACAACAACTATCTGGCAAAGAACAAGACGGATTATATGACAGCGGAGATAAGATTTGGAAACGGATTCACGACTACCTTTCCAACGAGGGAAGACTGGGAGAATGACAGAGTAACCGGAAATTTCGAAATTCGATTTTAATTTTATCAATATCGAACTACTATACCATATAGCTGCCATAGGAACGATCGGAAAATTAGTGATTAATAGGAATTATCTGCAAGGGTATATAAGCTTCGGCTGGCCGAAGCTAGCTTCCTTTCTTGTTTTTTTTTTGATTTTAACTTGCACTTGCACACACCACTTTGCCATTCGATTTGGTATCAAATCTTTTTAATTCGTTAATTTTAAACTAAAACAAGAAAGGAAGCTAGCTTCGGCCAGCCGAAGCTTATATACCCTTGCAGATAATTCCTATTAGTCACTAATTTTCCGATCGTTCCTATGGCAGCTATATGGTATAGTAGTTCGATATTGATAAAATTAAAATCGAATTTCGAAAACATTTAATAAAGTCATAACCCAGAGTAGAAGAGAATACGATAAAACCAACGAAGCAATAATTTATTTCCTATTATATTCCCATTAATTTTCCGATCGTTCCTATGGCAGCTATATGATACAGTCGTCCGATTTTGAAAAAAAATTTATTCGAAATTCAGAATTAGATAAAAAATGGCATTTCCAAAAGTAGGAGGTTATAGGTTCAAAAACACCCAAGATATAATTTTTTTTACATTTTGTTCCCCGATTATTCCAACGGGAGCTATATGATATAGTTGTCCGATCCGGCTCGTTCCGACTTATATACTACCTGCAATAGATAGAAGACTTTTGGGAAAGTTCTAGCCCGATAGCTTAAAAACTGAGAGACTAGTTTGCGTAGAAACAGACGGACAGACGGACGGACAGACGGACATGGCTAGATCGACTCGTCTAGTCATGCTGATCAAGAATATATATACTTTATAGGGTCGGAAACTTCTCCTTCACTGCGTTGCAAACTTCTGACTGAAATCATAATACCCTCTGCAAGGGTATAAAAATCTAAAAAAAATAACTTGAAACTATTGGGATAATTTTTCCGGCTTTAGCAAATAATTTTTGTAGCTGTTTTAATTGTGTATAGATTTAAGTATTTTTAACTTTGTTCACATTTTGTCGTTTGCTTATCAGGCTTTTAGATTTTGTTTTCCACTGATTTTCTTTCTTTGCGGCTATTCTTGAGAATTTTCTGCCAACAGCTAACTGCGCCTCTTCTGCCGTACAAGTTTCCGGCCTTTTCCGGCGTGTAGATCGGTGAAACTTTTTCCTCGTGGTTCGGAATTTTAAGCTTTCTTGGGTTTTATTTCGCTGGTGGTTTCTTTTGGTAATGCGAACGACAGGGCTTTTTCTCGCTGTGTTATCGCAGATAACGGACCGAGAGGGCAGAACTCGCCGGCCTGCAAAAACTCTTTTCGGTATATATAATGGGTTTCTTTTCAACGCTTCCGTAGGATGCTCGAATTGCATCAAGATTTTTGGTTAAAAGCACATGTGGCTTTAACCTTATCATTTATATCGAATGAGGAGAGCTTTAGGTCTGCTCAGCGTGACGAGTTTTTAGAAAAGAGATTGAGGCCCGATGCTGGGGACAAACCCCTTGCCGAATTCATATTCGGAATTCACCACCTGGGGGATTGGTATCTGTCAAGATTAAAGGGTTGCCAGAAAATTACTCGATACTAACTATCGGTAGGGCCGTAGGGCGCCTTACTATTTGATTTTGAAAAATCTACTTTGGGGAATTCTGTTAAAGGGGGACCTTTACACACTATATAATATTTAAAGAGGCAATGAAATTATGACCATGATATTTTCCAGTCATAATTTTAAGCAAGAACGGATCAAATAAAATTCGCGAATTCTTCCGTCTTATCTTTGTATTGCGAACAACTTCAAAGATCTTGCAACTTAATCGAAAGTTATCAGATCCATAAAAACCAATATTTATCCTGCCTTCACAAAAAAGTTGTACAAAAAGGCCCATTTTTCACCTTAAATCAATTTTTAAAATAACTTAATGTTAAAATATAATATTTTTTATTATATGTATTGAAACTACATGGCCAAACGAACAAGGTCCAATTTAAACCATATTTAAATTCTTAATACCATGGCCGCAAATGCGAATTGAGTTTTATTTTGAGTTTTATAAAATAAAACTCACACATAATCGTTATTGATGATTTTTATTTTTATACCCGTTACTCGTAGAGTAAAAGGGTATATTGTATTCGTGCAAAAGTATGTAACAGCTAGAAGGAAGCGTTTCCGACCCCATAAAGTATATATATTCTTGATCAGGATCACTAGCCGAGTCGATCTAGCCATGTCTGTCTGTCCGTCTGTCCGTCTGTCCGTCTGTCTGTCTGTCCGTCCGTATGAACGCTGAGATCTCGGAAACTATAAAAGCTAGAGGATTGGTATTTGGCATGAAGATTCTTGGAGTTCCTACGCAGCGCAAGTTTGTTTCCAGAAGGTGCCACGCCCCCTCTAACGCCCACAATAGTTAATATACGATTTTAAAAATTTTAATATTTCGGAAAAGTAAAAATGCAGTTTTTTTGTGCTTATCAATACCTATCGAAATGTAAAAGAAATTTTTTAAATCGGACCATTCGTTAAAAAGTTATAGCTGATCAAAGTTTATATCTCCATCTCCCTCGCACTCCCTTTAGCCGAGTGACGGGTATTAGATAGTCGGGACACCAACCCGACTATAGCGTTCTCTCTTGTTTTTACTCATCATGATCATGAGTTTTATAATAAAACTCAAAAAATAACTGTTTTTTTTGAGGAATAAAAATAAAAATCAGAAATAAGTTTTTCAGTGCGAGTTTTATCAATAAAACTTATAACTGTTACGATATCATATCAGGGGTTTGGGAAACAGTTGTAAGTTGGTTAATTTTATCAAAACGTCCGGCAAAATACGGGGGATTTAGAAACCGTCAAAAATGTCGCCTGTAACACCGAGATTTGCTATTCGGGGGAAATTTGGTTGGAATGGTTTTCTGTGACACCCCCGTATATAATATTTAAATAGGCAATAAAGCTTAAAAAGCGCAGACTGTTCTCTGCTGTTTTTATCCGCAGAGGTTTTGTCCACGTCAGATGCAATGATAAAATCTACTGCATTGAGAGTATGGATCAGCTTTTGGCGCTCTCGCAAGATGCTGATAAGTTAACCTCCCCTCGCTCTTCTCAATTATCTTCTCTTCAATAATTATAACTAGGTACTTTACATCTAAATATTCTTTCTATATATATATTCTATATATATAATATATTCTCAATTAATTAGGTATCTCACGCTCTCTCAAGACTCTTTTTTTTTGTATTTAATAGTGGTGCGTGTACTAATTATTATATCAAAAGCAATAGGTGCGTATGCGTTACTGATTGTTTGGTCTGTCGATGATGGATGACAATGATTGTTCCCCGAGTGCGAGCAGCTATACGATGCTTAGAGTACTTGGTAATCAGAGAAATGGCCTTCGTGTATGCCATATTAACGTTCAAAGCTTAGTGAAAAAAATGAAGAATTTATGTATTTATTTCTAACATTGATGTTATTTGCTTGTGCGAAACGTGGTTTTCGTCGTATGTCAGTGATTCGTTAGTAGAGTGTTATGGTTATGATCTCTTTCATTCCGACCGAGGCACAGTGGTAGATCCCATGGGCCAAAAATAAAAAAAAAAATGTTTGAATTTGGTCGCCAAATTGGCATCACTGATTCTTGATATGGTAAAGAATTTAACTGTAAATTTACTTTTGCTCTATTTTAAACAAGCTTATTGTAAAAGCTTTCGTAAATCGGAGATTAAAACTCTTCAAACGTGCAGTCAAGCAACACGAAGAAGTCAGCTCGCCCTTTAAAAATTTATAAAAAATATTAAATCAAGGAGTATTAAAGAAATTTAAAATGGAAATTGTGAAAAAAGGTTTATATTTTAAAATTAAAGTGTTTCTGTGTATTTATTAGTTGTTGTTTTGTTGTAATATAAATTGTTGTCCAGTGTTTTTGTCATTGTTTTAAAAACCAAAATAGCGTACATTGAACTAAAGATAAAGTTGTGATCCGGATCTGTCCCGAAAGTGAAAAATATTTTATAAACAAAAAAATGAATTATATGTTTACAATTTCAGTTGCCCGTTTTTGCCCGTTCCCGTGGTATAATTTTTTCAACAAACTGATCTCGTGCGCTATTTACCGTTTTTTCATCAATTTCGTGACTTTCCTTTTGTGTGTGTTTTTAGTTTCGTGTATTTGTTATTATCCATTGATGGAGCTTTTTTCGTTCTTTGTCTTTGGATCTTTCTTTATGTTTATTATTCTATCATAACACCATTCTATATTTCCTTATAAATTTCGATTTCTTGATAGGCGCATTCTTTTAGTGTGAACTTTCACGCACTACCATTTTTGATATTTGGTGCTCATTGAAGGATTCGTATGTAATAAAGGATAAACACGTAGGCGATCAAATAAAACAAGAATTGGAAATGGAAGGATACCAATTTAAAAACAAAGAACTGTTTACCATTTTAAAGAAGATAAAAGAAATGTGGGTTAAAAGCACTCGAACTAAAGCAAATGTTCTTAAAGAATATTTTAATTGGTTTAAAGAAAAGGAAAACATAATGCTTAACCCACTTAACACACAATCAATACACTCTAGTCAAGATAGAGGTCGTCCAAGACTGAACTTTATAGAGTGTTCCAATAGAACAAAACGGGACGCTTGGCACAACTAGCTGAATTAGATGAATCTGCATCTGATGATTTGAGAGCTGCTTCTGAAATAGTAAATAAATCGATTTTGTCAGCGAAACCTTGTGAAGTTATATCACTTATAACAGAAGCCGGGTTCACAAAGCATCAATATTTATACCCGTTACTCGTAGAGTAAAAGGGTATATTGTATTCGTGCAAAAGTATGTAACAGCTAGAAGGAAGCGTTTCCGACCCCATAAAGTATATATATTCTTGATCAGGATCACTAGCCGAGTCGATCTAGCCATGTCTGTCTGTCCGTCCGTATGAACGCTGAGATCTCGGAAACTATAAAAGCTAGAGGATTGGTATTTGGCATGAAGATTCTTGGAGTTCCTACGCAGCGCAAGTTTGTTTCAAGAAAGTGCCACGGAAAAGTAGGAATGCAGTTTTGTTGTGTTTATCAATACCTATCGAAATGTAGAAAAAATTTTTTAAATCGGACCATTCGTTAAAAAGTTAGGCCTGATCAAAGTTTTATCTCCATCTCCCTCGCACTCCCTTTAGCTGAGTTACGATTATTAGATAGTCGGGACACCAACCCGACTACAGCGTTTGCACTCCCTTTAGCTGAGTGACGGGTATTAGATAGTCGGGACACCAACCCGACTATAGCGTTCTCTCTTGTTTTTACTTAGAAACTTTGTGAACAACAAAATTGGTGCTCTTTTTTTTCCATGCTACGAAAACATTAGACCACACAGATATTAGAATACTGGAGTTACAAAGCGATGTGATTCGAGACCTTGATCAGTCACTTAGTTCCCTGACGTTAATTGGCAAATGGGGTTTTGATGGGAGCTCAGGTCAAAGCGAATATAAGCAGAAAGTCAAAAATGATTTTGACGAGGACCATTTATTTGTAACATCATATGTCCCACTCCAAATAATAACGCAATCGCCCAATTCTTCACATAATAAAATTATATGGAAAAACCCTCGCCCATCATCTACCCGCTACTGTCGTCCCATCCGATTTCAATTAAAAAAAGAAACTGCTAAGTTGGCTGTTGATGAAGAAATATATTTTAAAAGAAAAATTCTTGAACTAGCTCCTACTGAATTCAAATTAGAAAAGAATAGGAAAATTCAAATTAATCACAGTCTGCAACTTACAATGGTGGATGGCAAAATATGTAATGCTTTAACTCAGACTTCATCGGCAAAATGCTACATATGCAATGCAAAACCAACAGAAATGAATAATATTAATAAATGCTTGGAAAAAGAAGTTAAAAAAGAGTGCTATGAGTTTGGTTTATCTCCACTTCACGCCTATATACGATTTTTCGAATATTTCCTTCATGTTTCGTATAGGCTTGAAATAAAACAGTGGCAAGTAAGATCATTAGAAAATAGAGATCGTTTTTTAAAAAGAAAAAACTAAATTCAGTCAGACTTTAGAGAAAAAATGGGACTTATCGTTGATTAGCCAAAAACAGGAGGAAGTGGTTCATCAAATGATGGAAATACAGCCAGAACATTTTTTAATAATTTTGAGATGTCTGCCAAAATTACTGGCATTAAAGAAGAACTAATTCAAAATTGTGCAACAATTTTGCAAGCCTTGTCATCAGGGTATAAAATTAATGCCGAAAAATTTCGGAAATATGCGCTAGATACAGCAATAAAACTGACAGAGAAGTATTAAGTATCAGTCCACAAAATATTAATTCACGCTCCTGATATAATTGAACACGCAATAGTATCCATTGGAGAACTCTCCGAAGAAGCAGCTGAATCGAGGAATAAGGACATAAAAATGTATCGACGTCAACACACAAGGAAGATCTCACGTATTGCAACAAATACAGATTTATTAAATCAATTATTGTTGAGCTCCGATCCTTTCATATCAGGGCAACGACAATTACAAAATAAAAGGTAGGTAGGTAGAAGTGGTGAGGTCCTCTCTGAGAGCCTCCAAGTAGAGCTGAGCTCCGTTTTGATCCACACCCTCGTAAATTGTTGTCTCCGCGTTCTCTTCAGTACCAGCCTGCGTCATTTAGAAAACCTAGGATTGCAGTAATCCTCTGCTTTCCTATTTCTCCCAATGATTCCAGCTGATACGCCCCGAAGTATCTCGCCCTGATATGGTTTAGTGCTGGGAAATGACACATCATGTGCTCAGGTGTCTCCTGTGTGTCTGTTTCTTTGCAGCTCCTGCAATTAGCATTGTACGGAAGCCCCATCTTCATGGCTTGCGTGCTAATGGCCCAATGGCCTGTGATGAGTGCCGTGATCCTTCTAATATCCCTTTTGCTTTTGGTTATTAGTTCTCGAGTTCTCTTGCTATTGATGGTTGGCCAGCAGAGCTTTGATCTCCTGAGACCCTGCTTTTCTGACCAACTTTTACTAGCTAGTGTTTCGTAGTGTTCGTGAATCCTTGCTTGGACTGTATTAAGGGATTCAGGTAGACTAGTTGTATAGGAGTCGTCTGCCGACCCCTTTCGTGCAAGTTCATCCGCCTTTTCGTTTCCTGGTATATCATTGTGCCCTGGCACCCATGTTATCTGTACATGGTTGTTTGTTGCTAGTATGTTGAGAGCCGACTTGCAATCGGCTACTAGTGTCGAGTTGGTTCTTGCTGCTGCGAGAGATTTGATAGCCGCTTGGCTATCCGAGTATATCCGTACCTTGGTATTCCTGAGGCATTGCTGAATCGAAAGCTTGGCTGCTTCTAAGATAGCAAGTACCTCAGCCTGAAAAACTGTCGCTGATTCTGGGAGGTGGAATTTCGATTCTATCCCCCAGCTTTCAGCGAAAATTCCAGCCCCTACACCACAGTCCATCTTGGAGCCGTCAGTGTAGAGTGATACCTCATCTTGTCCGGTTACTCTGTCATTCTCCCAGTCTTCCCTCGTTGAAAAGGTAGTCGTAAATCCGTTTCCAAATCTTATCTCCGCTGTCATATAATCCGTTTTGTTCTTTGCCAGATAGTTGTTGTCCTCTAAGATACGGCAATGCCCTGTGTGGTAGCCTTTCCAGCAATTACTTGCCTTCAGTCTGGCCGCACTCTGCGCTGCCGTATCCTTTATGAAAAGTTCTATCGGCATTATATCCAGAATAGTGTTCAACGCGGCAGCCGGGCATGATCTTAATGCCCCTGTAGCTCCTGCGCAAGCTGATCTTTGTATTCTTGTCAGCTTGGCAATATTGTATGCTCTTGTCAGGGCTGGCCACCAGACTAGTGCCCCGTATGTGAGAATTGGCCTTACCACTGCTGTGTAAAGCCATAATATTATCTTAGGGTGTATACCCCAGTTTTTGCTAAACATTTTCCTTCACGAGTAGAATGCTATGCTGGCCTTTCTTACTCGTTCTGTGATGTTCAGTTTCCACGAGAGCTTCGGGTCTAGTATCACTCCTAGATATTTAGCCTTATCCGATAGCTCGAGTTCGATTCCATCTATTTTTGGTTTGCTGTATGTTGGGATCTGTGTTCTTCGCGTGAAGAGCATCAGTTCGGTTTTACTCGGGTTTATACCTAGTCCGCAGGTTTTTGCCCATTCATTTAGTCGGGTAAGGGCCCCCGTCATTATATTACTAATGACATCTGGGAATGGTCCTGATACTAGCAACACTACGTCGTCTGCGTAGGCTACTACTTTTACTCCTCCGCTTTTGAGTTCTCTCAATATGTCGTTCATGTTGATGAGCCAGAGCAGTGGCGATAGAACCCCGCCCTGAGGTGTGCCTCTCTTCACAAAGCGTGTGAGGTAAGTGCCACTCAGTTCGGCTGTTATCGTCCTGCTCGTGAGCATAACTCCGATCCAAGCTCTGATGTCTCCTTCAACGCCGATCGAGTTGAGGGAGCTCAGTATGGATTCGGCGTTCACATTATTGAACGCACCTTCTATATCTAAGAAGGTGGCCATTGTATATTGGTTAAAATGTAGCGATTTTTCTATGTGGCAAACTACTTCGTGTAGTGCCGTTTCTGTCGATCTGCCCTTTCGGTACGCATGCTGAGCGTCCGATAGATGCTGCTTCCCGGTGTTTTCCCGGATATGAATATCGATCATTCGTTCCAGCGTTTTCATTAGGAATGAGGTAAGGCTGATCGGCCTGTAATCCTTTGCTAGGATATGACCTCTTCTTCCTGGTTTTGGTATAAATACAACTTTGGCTTCCTTCCATAGAAGCGGTATGTGTGTTAGTCTGATGCAAGCCGTGTAAATGGCTGGCAGCCACCTACTGATGCTGACCTGTGTTGCTTGAAGCATTGCCGGGAAAATGCCGTCTGGTCCCGGACTCTTATATTTATCGAAAGAGTTTATCGCCCAGTTGATTCTTTCAATGGTTATGATATCCCTTGTGTGTGTTGGTTGATGAGCCCTCTGACCTTCAGTAGGTGCTGGCTTTTCTCGAAGGTTGCCTGGAAAGTGTGTATCCACTAGTGTCTCTAGGGATTCTTCCACTGTTGTAGTCGCTGATCCGTCTTGTTTGTGTAGTAGAGTTGGGCTGTTATACCCTTTAGCAAGGACCTTGCTTAGTCTAGCCGAGTCTTTTATACCTTCTAGCGATTCGCAGTAAGTCCTCCAAGAGTCTTTCTTGGCTGCGTATATCGCTTTTTTGTATGCTTTTTGTGCTTCTTTGTATGGCTCCCATTCCTTGGTAGCATAGCTGGAGTTATAGGCTTTTCTTGCCCTCTTTCTTAGAGTGCCAAGCTCTTTGGTCCACCATAAAGGGTGTTGTTTCTTAGAGTATGAAACCTTGCATGTTTCCTTATATGCATTGTTTAGAATGTTTGTTAGGTCCTCTACTTCCTTGTCTAGGGTCGTCGTAGAGGTTTGTACCCGTATTCTTCTGTTGCTAACTTTCGAGTAGACAATCTTACCGAATTTGTCCCAGTTTGTTCTACGGGGGTTACGTTTCGGTTCCGGTTTGCTAATCGGAATCGAAATTTCGAAGAAAATGTACCTGTGATCTGAAAAGGAATTTTGTTTCGACACTATCCACTTTTCAACCTTATATCTACTAAATTCTGTCTGTAAAGTGAGGTATAACACCTCTTCCCATCCCTGAAATTCCCTTGTGCTTGGGAATATAAAGGTGGGTGTGTTACCTCTATTACATATGGTGATGTTGCGGCAGATAATATTATCAAAAAGAGACTCACCCCTTTCGTTGGTTTCCGAGCTTCCCCATAGTGTGTGCCTCGCGTTAGCGTCGCATCCGAGCACCAGGGTCGTCTTAGTATCTTCCGCCCATTGCAGCAGCTTGATGACTGGCTCAGGTGGAGCCAGTCCTCAGTATGCACTTCTGGGTTCTGAGCCCTCAGCAGCGACAGCACCTTTCCTTGGTCAGTCTGCCCCTTTGGCAACCAAATGCGAGCCCGCGGCCTCCTTGGAACCTCCCTGGCGTGGACGAGCCTAATGCTAAGGCCGTCCCATGCATTTCCAATCTTGGATATGCATTCCGCCAGGAAGGTCCTCGAGAACGAGTCATCGCACTTGATCACCCGGTGCCCTCTGACCATGTCCGACGAGTCGAAGGAGGGGATCGGACCGTCTGGCACGGCTGATAGCCTTTCAGCTATCATGTCGGCCACCTTGACCTCGATCTCCTCCCACTTCTCCGACAGCAGGCGTCCGTCGTTGTGCAGGTCGTCCACCAGTGCCATCGCGAGGCTGTCTCTGGCTACGTCGCTGAATTTCTTGGCCTTCTTCACAAAGGAGGTCGGTCTTGGCCTCCCCTGTGCGTCCTTTGCCCGTTTCGGTGCGCTCACGCTTGCCTCATGCGAGCGGTCCCTTTTTGTGTTTGTTGCAGTGGCCTCCGGGCGCGTCCTCATGTATTCTTCGAATTCTGCGATCTCCGCAAGGCATCGAGTCTTGTCCTCCGCATCGCGCTGGTCAGTCTTGCCCTCTGCCTCATTCTTGGCTATCTTGCCGAGAATAAAACGGGCCCGACTGACCTTGGCCTTACGCTGCTGATGCGTAACAGTGGCTGCCTTGCTGGTACCCGGCTGGGTTCCGCTGCTGTGTGGGTTGTTGTTCTTGTTGTCTAGTGGGGTGCTGGTCTTAGCAGCCCCTTCCGTTCCCATCGGAGCCGGAGCACCCTGACTGGGTGTTCGCGGCCCTACCTCGACGGTAGCGGAATCGGTTTGGGGTTTAACCTCCCCCGTGAGGTCCGAAGCTACGGTGTTGGGTTTCATTATCAGTACATGATCGCCCGCTTTGCTCGACCAGGCAAGCGCGGCGGGCCTGAGGGTTGTTGGGGCTCTATGAAAAAGTCGACCGTGACTCCGCCCCAAAGCCACGGCAAGGCCACTTCCGACCCAGGGTTGCCCGGCCCTGGGAAGGCTCCGTTAAAACACAGCTGGATTAACCCCTCAGCTGCGAACCTGAAAGTCAGCGGGCACGGGTCGCTTGACACGCCTGACTTGAGAGGAGGCACTTTAAAGACCTGCCCAGGTCCGCCCGACTACGATTCGTCAGCATCCATAGTCATAGCTAGACTATGGACCTGCTTCCAGCCGCCCTCACGGGGAGAGTATAGTCGCACTACCATCGGTGCACACAGTTACGGCAGGGGACGAGTCCCCCGTTGATCCCCCTGTGTACCCGACGGCTGACGGCCTACACAAAATAAAAACAGTTCTATTCTTTCCAAACAGGTTTTTGATTTATTAGAATAATTTTCAAAAAGTTTTGTTGATTTATTATGTAAAAATTGTTAACATTTACTTAATTTTTTTATTCATTTTATTTTAAATATTCAACCTAAACTTTCATAACTATTTTGTTATATCTAATAAACAAACATAATTTGAGTAATATTCGTTTTTTCCTTTTGTCAATGGATGCTCTGTATAACGGGGAGAGTCTAAAGTAAAGCAAAACATAGCCATGTTATGTTTTATTGTTTTAATCAATAAATTGTATTTATATTAAATAACTAAACTTGATTTTTATTAAATAAATTTACTAATTGCGTTGTTGTCAATAACGCATTAAAAAGTGTTGCATGCTTTAAAATTTTTCAATTTCACATAAAATTTTAGGCATATATACTTTGTCAATTGGGCCAATTTTTTCAGTATAATCTTATTATATTATTATTATCTCCATACAACACCAACCACTGTGCGAGGTAGCCATGCTGGGGGAGTAGCCATATATGTAAGCAAACGTCTTTATGCAAAGTTTGTCTGTAAACATCCGAGTGATAGCTCCGTTGAATGGATATTTGTCCAGATCACAAATACTATTTACTTATCAAAAACTTTAATAGGCTGTGTTTATAGACCAAACCGATTTATTGACTACAAAAACTTAATTGACTTATTGTCCTCTATGTCCATCCAATATTGGGACGTTATCCTTGCTGGGGATTTCAACAGCAATATTCTAAAAGAAAATAAATTATCGGACGACATCGAATCTATTGTTTAAATTTAGTAAACTCATCAGTACCTACACATTTTTTAAACCACTGTGATACTTTACTTGACTTATTTTTTGTAACTGACTGTGATAAAATGTCCATGTATAGTCAACTTTCAATGCCAATGTTTTCAAAACACGACCTAATTTATCTAACTTATAATATTAATACTGAATTTACTGAAAACCATATAGTTTATATGGACTTTAAAAATATTGACTACGCCTTGTTAAGTACCGACTATAATTCATGTGACTGGGACTCTATTTATGACTTTTCAAATATTAATTCTAAATTAACTGTCCTACAAGATAACCAATAAGGAATTGTGCTAGGATTTCGTAACTTGGCATGTTGATTACATTGTTCTAATATAATTTTATCCAAATTTTATTTTGTTTTTAACATTCAAAATGGCGGCCGTGGAAATTTTTTTGTTAGGCTCTATTAAAAACAAGAAAGGAAGCTAGCTTCGGCCAGCCGAAGCTTATATACCCTTGCAGATAATTCCTATTAATGACTAATTTTCCGATCGTTCCTATGGCAGCTATATGATATAGTTGTTCGATATTGATAAAATTAAAATCGAAATTCGAAAACATTAAAAAAGACTCATATCCCAGAGAAGAAGAGAATACAATAAAAGTAAACGAAGCAATAATTTATTTCCTATTATATTCCCATTAATTTTCCGATCGTTCCTATGGCAGCTATATGATATAGTCGTCCGATTTTGAAAAAATTTTTTTCGAAATTCAGAATTAGATAAAAAATGGCATTTCCAAAAGTAGGAGGTTCTAGGTTCAAAAACACCCAAGATATAATTTTTTTTTCATTTTTTTCCCCTATTATTCCTATGGGAGCTATATGATATAGTTGTCCGATCCGGCTCGTTCCGACTTATATACTACCTGCAACAGAAAGAAGACTTTTGGGAAAGTTTTAGCCCGATAGCTGTAAAACTGAGAGACTAGTTTGCGTAGAAACAGACAGACGGACGGACAGACGGACAGACGGACATGGCTAGATCGACTCGTCTAGTTATGCTGATCAAGAATATATATACTTTATGGGGTCGGAAACGTCTCCTTCACTGCGTTGCAAACTTCTGACTGAAATCATAATACCCTCTGCAAGGATATAAAAAGTAGGCCAGCTGCGGATCGTCCACAGGTCGCTGTGTAAATCCGATTTTTATGAAACCAAACTTATTTTGTTAAGAAATAATGTAGAAACTGTCTGAACCTAACTTACATTGAACATCTCAAAAACTCTGGTTTTGGCACTCTTCAAAGTCAAAAATCACTTTTTTAAATATTTTTTTGTTGTTTTCGGCTAACAAAAAATAGTTAAACGTACAAAATTCTACATTAAGTAGGTTCAGACTGTGGACAATTTTATTACAAACATTTTTGTAAAAGCAGCATAATGATCGAGGCATTACTTTTTGAGATACACGATCCGCAGCTGAGAAAAAATGTGGTTTTGAGAAAAAAGCATTGAAAGTAATGAAATATATCGACTGCACAAGGAAGGTGGGTGCCGTCATCCTAGTATAAGTTCCAAAATAGATCGAATTTCTTCGTGAAACTTTTATGACACATTCTTAAAGAGTTATAATTAATTTAAATAATAAAAAAAAATTGCAATTTTATTTTTCCTATATGTATCTTCCCCCTTAAAAAATGGAAGCGATACAAGACAAGCCAGCACGCAGCGTAATATAAAACTCTAAGAAAAAATGTTTCATAAATGATTAATCAAGAGAAACGGAAATATTTCTTTAACAGATTTAATAGGGCAACAACGAGTCAGCAGAAATGGGCTGATATTAAAAACTACACACAAAAAAAAAATTGTCAAATAGACCCCAACCGCAAAAAATTGTCAATTTTGTCAAGGATATAGGTGTGTGTCTTTGCTAATTGTGTGTATTTGTTGTTGTGAAAGTAACTATTTACTTAGTAGAATTGACTATTTTTTGCAGTTTGGGACTGATTGACAATTATTACAGTTGATTTTACCAAGTTTTTTTTTTGTGTGTAGGCATTGGTAAAACCAACACTACTCGATGTGATGCAAATCCTAATGAACTAAACCAAAAATTTGTAGACTGCAAAGTACCTGATGTAACTAAAGATGACTATATTGATCACCGACCTCAAAATACATATCGAAATTGTGATAATTTAATTGCGGCTGTGATAATGGTACCTGTGATAGTAGTTTTAGTTGCGTGTGTGTAACTGAGTCTGATGTTTTTAGATCTGATGTTTTAAATTACTAATCACGTCAAATGCTACTGGAGTCGACGACATAAACCCAAAATTTATAAAGATGCCATTGCCAAAAATATTACCATACATAACTTTTATATATAATACTGCCTTGACACAATCAATATTTCCCGACTCATGGAAATTAGCTAAAATTATACCTGTTCCAAAATCTGCAAACGAATGTAGGCCATTTCAATCCACAACCACAGCTATAAAAAAAATAGTTGAAGACATCAGGGAAAAAATGGATACTGACACATTACATTTTTGACTCTTTTAGATTATAGTAAAACATTTGATACGGTAAATCACGAAATTCTTTGTATTAAGTTAAAGCGTCTATGTAATTTCTCGCGCGCATCAGTGCAACTTATTTGTTCCTATCTGAGCAATCGCGGGCAGTCGGTTTTCGTAAATAATGTGTACTCGTCTTTTCTTTGTCTGAAACGTGGTGTGCCGCAAGGATCCGTCCTAGGTCCACTACTGTTCTCCTATTCGTAGAATTTATGAATGTATGTCTGTCAAACTGAATTGGAAATTGTTAGCCAGTAGGCGAAAATCAATAGGCTTGGCTTAAACTCGAAAAAATCCAAATGAATTGTTGTAGGTAAAAGAGTGATGGCTACCGATGCATAGCAAAAATTATCCATTAATAATGCTCCTCTTGTATGTATGTAAAAACTGCAATTAATTTGGGATTTACGTTTAATCAAACATTGACGTGGGATGATCATATTAATACATCTGTGGGAAATATGTATGCAATACTTAGAAACTTATACTTGACCAAAGACGTCATAGCAACCAAAATAAAACAGACAATTTCAAAAATGTACCTCATACCGGTACTTTTCTATGGATTATAGGTATTTAGTGACTGCAGATCCGTAGGTCAGCGCAAGCTGCAGGAAGCGTTTAATAATGTGGCAAGATATATTTATAATAGACAGAGAGTTGACCATATAAGTGACGTTACAACTAAAATCTTTAACATGCCACATAAATCCTGGACAAACCTTAGAACCCTATTACTACTCCATAAAATTATAAGCAAGCAAGAGCCGCTGTATCTATATGAAAAACTTATTTTTACTTCGTCAAGAAGAACCAGAAACATAATGAGCATTAAATATAAGTATATGTTGTTCGCAATTGGAACCAACTTACACAAAATCAAGGCAATCACTGATTGCAATCATTCTTTATTTTGATTTGTGATTATAAAAGTTTCAATACGATTGCGAAATGCACTTCTTATACACCGCAAAGTATCACTTATTTGCGTACTATATAATTGTTTAAGCAAGTTGGTACGTAAGTGATGTGACCAACTAATTTTGGCAACATTTCGATTACAGACATCACAATATCCTTACTTCACTAGTCTATTGTTATGCATTGTATTTATGTAGGAAAACCAGAAGAGCAAATAGGACGAGAAACTCGTAGTGGTCGGCGCTTCTAGAATAGTCGATCGAGAAAATAAAAAGCGAGTAAAGTTAAAAGAGAGTCAGTCGGTGTCAAGATCACGTTCATACCACACACAAGTTGCAGAAAGAACGTTTCATGTGCAACGCGGAAAACACTTTGTTAACTTTAAGTTAAAACTACAACCGTACTTGTATTAATAATATAATAAACAGTTTATAAAAATACAACGTCGTCTCAGGAGTGTTCGTCTTTAAGCGGAATCCCGGGGCCACAATTTTGGAGGCTCAGCCGGAAATATTTGGATCGATTACAAACTACAGTCACTAAACTAAGTTGTGTGTTTAAAAGTGGATAAAGCCTTGTGCTAAGCGGTGGAACTAGCTTCAAAGCGTTATAATTCAGGTGCGCAAAGTGAGAGAGACAGAAAATTTGCAAATCTAAACCAGAGTGTGTGAGATCGAGAAAGCAGAGTTGCAAATTTAAAGAAATTGCGAAATTCTTTTGTAACGACGCCACAAATAAAAAAAAAAAAGTAGAAGAGAAACCGAGACAAGACGATTGATGTGGGCAACATAAGGCTATTGAACAGCGAGAAGGAAACTGAGAGCAACGCAGAAACTTTGTGGTGGACGTCAATTAGCAAGAGGCAGGATCGTTGGCGGAGTCATCTGGACAAAGGACAAGGCGTGGAGCAGTTTCAGTAGCAGGCGGATCGTAAGAGTTGTGCATCAGGAGATCGTCCTTCAAGGGGCTGGTAAAAGCAAGAGAAGCCGGTGACCAGGCGGCGAGATCACATCAGCGAGAAAACCACTCTGGAGCAGTATTGGTGACGCGGTGTGGCTGGACAAATAATTTGGAGCGAGTGTGACATTCTGGAGCGGTATTGGTGTGGCAGCGAGACAAATCTAAATTTGTATTTGTGAGTCGAATCAAGCTGTCGCAATTCTGGTGAGTGGCAGAAATATTCACGTTTTGCGGTCAGAAATCGGTGGTAGCGGAACAGAGAGAAGGAGAAGAAGGCGAGAAGGAGAACGAAGAAAGATTTTTGAAATTTAACGTATTGCTAATTTTGAATCGTGCTGTTGTGTTAACAGTAGCTGAAGTTTACATATTGCTAAGTTTTTGCATTCTTTTCGCACATTAAAGCAGTGCAGCTGTACGTTTCACAGACAGAGTAAAGCCTTATTTTGGCCGAGTTGTCAGTGTTATTGTACACATTTATAGTTTATTAGCATAACTATTATATTTGATATACATATTCTATTCTTAATCTATATAATTATATTTATGTTTTGAAAATGAACAGGCAAGAGATTTTGGCACTGCTAGTGGCAGATTTACGCAAAAAATTGACAGAATTAGGATTAAACAGAAATGGAAGAAAACCCGAATTACAAAACAGACTAATTGCTCACTATGGTTTAAATTCTGCTGAGAATAATGAGGACGAAATCGAAGTGGCTGATGGTGAGGAAGAAGATGGTTCTTTTGTTTCCGTACATTCAAATAATATTCAGGCAGGTGGGAATGGTGAGCGTTGGAGGAATCCAGTTGCAGGTGAGCAGAACCGTGAGGTTGAAAATCCTAACTCGGGTAGGTCATGGTTTACATTGAAGGATGTAGAAGCAAAGACCAATATAATCTCTAAGATGAGTAACGGCCATACATTCGTTTTGCAATATGCAGCACATTTTTTGGTGGCGACGAAAATCTCGCTTTATCCGCTCGCACAAAGTTGAGAGCGTAAAAATCTAAAAAGAGAGTGCACATGATTGTGTGAGTAAACACAACTCGTAAGCTAGTGCGTATGTGTGCGTCCTTAATTGTCGAGACGATTTTCGGCATGAAATCATTTCTCGGCTAAGAAATTAATTGTGTTTCAAAAGAACTTCTATGATTAAAATTGCATTTATGTATACATACATATATGTGAGGCAATGAAGCTTGATCTAAAACTTTTTTATGCATCTTAAAAACGAATATCTGCATATTTCATTTATATTTTCGTTTTACATATTTAAATTATAGCCAAAAATATAACTTTTAATAAAAAAAAAATATAAAACTGATTGATAAAATGTAAAAAAAAAATTTAATAAAGTTTAATATATTTGAATATAGGATATAGGATATTTAAATTGAATATATTTAAAGGATATTTTAATTAATATATAATATATAATATTTAATTATGTATTTGTATATTAACTATTTTAATTAATAAATAAATAATTTTATTGACTAATTAAATTATTTAATCAATTTATTTATTTAATAGAATATTAAACATATTAACTATTTTAATTATTTAGTATATTTAAATAATAATATAGTTAATATAAAAATACAGTTATAAATATTTATTATTAATTTTTACAGGGTAGGTTTCATTTTCAAACTTTAGCTACCTTAGGAGTATATTTAAATATTATAAAAGGACATTTTTTGTAAGTTATCCATTTTAGGATTTCGTATGAAAATAAAATTTAATTTAATGATTTTGTGCCATTTAAATTTAGTAATTTGATCAGCGCGCGCTTCTGTTTGGAAAGAAAAGCGCGCAAATCTTTTTTGTTTCCCTTTGTGTTTTTCGGCTTGCTAAATAATTAAAATAGTTAATAATAATATAATTTTATATAAGTTATTATAATACGTATAATATAAAAATTCATATTTTTAAATCCATATATGTATTTAAAATACAATAAATATACAAATATTCAACCTGTTCAACCGCAATATTTCTGAGGCTCCTAAAAATCGTTTACACGTCGCATGCTGAATACCCTAATGACAAATATTCCAATGTGAAGTCATATATGAAGTAAAATATGGATCTTTATATACGTACATATATTTGGTCATTACTAAAAAATATACTAAATTCGAATAATTATCATAAAAGGCATTACAAATAAGTGTTTTTAATAATGTAAGAATTTTAAAATATAGAGTATATTAAGCCAGCGCGCTGCAGCGAAGAAATGTTTGTGAATACATGTGCACACATACAGTCGCCGGCTGTCGCTGTATGCGTACAAGAGAGCGGCTGGCTCTAGAGCGCTCTCTCGCTGGCTTTTGGACAAGAGAGCGAAAAGCCAGTTGGCTTTTGGGCAAGAGAGCGAAAAGCCAGTTGAAAAGCCAGCACCAAAAAATCGTGTGCCAAAAAATCGTATCTTCATATTCTAATGTATTTGGTAGAAGGGAGTGTGTCACAGTTTTCGGGAACTAATTCACCAGACGTCAATCAGTGGATCGAGGAACTTGAAGAGTGTGCACTCACGGTGGATTGGAGTCAGTTGCAGGTTTTTATATATGCTAAACAATTACTCAGCGAGGCTGCAAAGTTTTTCATTCGAAGTCAACGTGATGTTTGGGATTGGAGGGCTTTAAAAAACACATTGCTCGACGAATTCGGTGTGAGGGTGTCATCGGCAGAGGTTCATCGTAGACTTGCCAAGCGTCAGCAAAAGAAGAATGAATCTTTACACGAGTACCTGTATGCATTAATGGAATTGGCAAGATGATGAAAGCCTAATTGAATACTTCGTCGACGGTATTCCAGACTCCAAGGTAAACAAAGCATTATTATACCAAGCCAAGACTATGAGACAGTTGAAGGTTCAGATCGAGGCATATCTGAAGATGCGTGGCTCAACTAAGCAACACAGGTATGACTCTCACTTCAACAAAGGTGAGAAAGAGGCAGTGAAAATAGTTGACAAGGTGAGGAAATGTTTTAACTGTGGAGACGAGTCTCACATGAAGAAAGATTGTCCAAAAAGGGACAATAGATGTTTCAGGCAACCAGCCAGGACATAGAGCGGCCCAGTGCCAAGTCGAAATGGTACCCAAGCGGGAGAAAACCACAAACCTTGTAGAAGGCAAGACAAAGCCAACAAGCACGTTTACGTCTTCCGGATTGGAATTAAAGTACATTTTGTTTGGAAACGTTACTTTTAAAGGGTTAGTAGATATAGGAGCAGATCTGTGTTTGCTACGCCGAAGTTTTTATTTGAAACTCGGAGAACAGAGTTTAACAGGAGGTGAGAAATGTTTGACTGGAATCGGGAAGAGTCAAATCGTGACTTTCGGAAGCCTGATTATCCCAGTCCAAATAGATGGCATCAATCTCAACGTAGACTTCCACGTCATATCTGACGAAGACATGGCATTTGATTCAATCTTAGGCAGGACTATTTTACAGATGGTGGACATGAAGGTGACGAAGGATGGTACCGAGTTCGTTCGCAGATCAGACAGCCAGATTGATTCAGGGTCAAATCCGAAGGTTCAAGAAGGGAAGAAAAACCAAAGCTCGTGCAAGGAATTGCTGAATGAGTTTCAGAGTTTGTGTATGATATCCTCAGAGCAGACAGAAAGCAAGCTTGATGTAGAGGTGTCGCATTTGCCATATTTGCAGCAAAGTGTTGTGAAGCGGATGATAGACGACTATAAGCCAAAAAGAAACGTTCATTGCGCAGTCCAGATGAAAATCTTACTAACAGACGAATCGTCAGTATTTCAGCATGCTCGACGTATAGCTTATCAAATAAAAACACCTCTTAACGAGGTAAAAAACTAGTGACGATCGCACCTTAAACATACAAAAGTTCTGATATCAACATTTGTGACGAAAAATAATTACACTCGTCATTAAATAGACTTTCTAATATTTTCTCATTCGGCACGCTGCAATAGAAAATGAGAAAATATTAGAAAGTCTATTTAATGACGAGTGTTATAATTTTTCGTCACAAATGTTGATATCAGAACTTTTGTATGTTTAAGGTGCGATCGTCACTAGTTTTTTACCTCGTTAAGAGGTGTTTTTATTTGATATCAGAAGTTTTTGTTTGTTTACTTTGGCTCTCATAGGAGCTAATATATACATTTAAATTTAAATTGGTCAATCATAATTTGTAAGCCATTGTATATAAACAAATTAAGTTAAAAAGGCGTTTAAGTATTTCAAAATACCTTTTAAACGTGGTATAGCACATGTCTGTAGCTTCAGTAGTGTGAAACTTACGAACTAAAGAAATTTAGCTATTTTTAGCTTTTTCCCGCTAAAGCAGCTGGTTTTTCCAAATGTCGTAAAACAAAAGTTTCCTATTTGGAATTCCTTAAAACAATTTAATTGATTCCATGACCCTAAAATACAGTTTGCATACGCACATACTAAATTCAATGCTAAGGCAGCGTAAGTTGTTTTGAGCTGGCAAAAGTGGCGATTTTTGTTTCTATATAACTTTTAAATGTGACTTTTTACAGTAATGTGTTATATACCAAAATTTAAAGAATCTCAAGGGCTATACAGTTTAAAGTTTTAAAGAAAATCGTTAGAGCCGTTTTTGAGAAAATTAAAAAAAAGCCTAAAAAAAAGTTTTAAAAAATTTTCTTTTGTTCATATTTTTTTAACTATTACATTAACACAAATTGCATTTAAAAGGCGTTTATAGCATTTAAAAATACCTTTCAAACGAGATGTAGCACAATTCTGTAGCTTTAGTAGTATAGAAGTTATGGCTTTCCGAATTTTAGCTATTTATAGCTGTTTTCCCGGTAAACTAGCGGGTTTTTTCAAAAGTGGTAGAACAAAAGTTTTTTATATCGATGTGATGAACGTCATATCAAATTTTCAGAACTTTAAAAACATGTTTTGGACAAACTGACAAACTGACAAACAGAATTAAATTTTCATTTTGGGAAGAAGAAGAAAATCTTATTTTGGCTATAACTTTTGAACGGAGCGTCCGATTTACTAATATGACCCCTCATATTAAGCGCATTTTCAGTAGGAATACAACTAACGTAGTCCGGGGGGCCAATTATCCCCACCGGCCCCAACAGATCCAAATTTCTAAATTTTCTTTTTTACACTTTCACCGCTCTCCCTCCCAAACCAATTGATTTTCTTGAGGTCTTGGTATGCAATCCTTTAAGTTTTAGCAATACCTTTAATTTGGTGTATTACTCATTACGATCGGACTATCACAGCAGATTTTCAATTTTGCGGCTATATAATAGTAGTCGCCTTCGCACACTCTCCTGGTGCGCTTCGTCACTACAAGGACTGCCGTCCATAGTGATACTAAGCAGATGGTAGTAGACGACCAGATTCACGAGCGGCTTGAGCAAAAGATAATCAAGCCCAGTACTTCAGAGTACGCTTCACCAATCGTACTCGTGGCAAAAAAGAACGGTCAGAAACGGTTGTGCTACGACTATCGCAAGTTAAATGAGAAATATGTGAGGGACAATTTTCCGATGGTACAAATGGACAGCGTAATAGAAAAGTTACAGGGAGCGACGATTTTCACAATATTGGATCTAACCAACGGGTATTTCCATGTTCCAGTAGAAGTTGGCTCGCAAAAGTATACTTCATTTGTTACACAGAAAGGAAAATACGAGTTCTTGTATGTGCCCTTTGGCATTTCAAACTCGCCAGCAGTTTTTACACGGTTCATAATGGCAGTTCTCAGAGAACTCATTAAGACCGGTGACGTAGTTGTCTACATGGACGACATTATAATTCCCAGCAAAGATGTCGTAGAAGGTTTAGAGAAACTTAAAAGAGTACTTGAGGTTGCTGAACAGAATGGGAATCAATTGGGCCAAATGTCAAATTTTACAGAGCAGAGTAGATTTTCTTGGTTACATTATTGAAAATGGTTCAATCACACCCAGTAATGAAAAAACGCAAGCTGTAGCAAACTTTCCCATACCGTCTGATCGAAAGGCTATACAAAGATTCCTTGGTTTAACATCGTACTTTAGAAAGTTCGTTGATGGATATGCAGTCATAGCTAAACCGTTGTCAGATCTGTTGAGGAAAGATGTAAAATTTGAGTTCAAGGAGTTTCAGCAGGTATCATTCGAGCAGTTGAAGTCGGCCTTGGTTAGTAAACCAGTTTTGAAACTGTATAACCCTAAATTGGCTACAGAAATACACACGGACGCGTCAAAGTTTGGTTTCGGTGCAGTCCTACTACAAAAGGATCCAGCCGATAGTCAGTTGCATCCCGTCATGTACATGAGTCGCAAAACAAAGCCGTGTGAGGAAAAATATCACTCTTACAAACTGGAAGTCCTAGCAGTTATTGCAGCATTGACGAAATGGCGTGTATATGTCTTGGGAACGAAGTTTAAAATCATCACAGATTGTAACGCGTTTGCCATGACGATGAAAAAGAAGGAAGTTCCGTTGCGAGTGGCTAGGTGGGCAATGTTTTTGCAAGACTACGATTACGAGATAGAACATCGATCAGGTACCAAGATGAGAGTGTAATGCACAAGTTAAAGGAAGCTCAGATGACAGATGAATGGACCAGAGCAGTTAGAAGTCTAGTGGAAGTGCAGCGACATGAGGATTATTACATCGCCAATCAAAGACCCAGACCGAGAATTGATCGTAGATCCATCTCAAATGGAAACTGAGATAATTCAGATTGCTTATAAGTAAGGCCATTTTACGGCAAAGAGGACACAGGATTTGGTGGAGAAATCCTATTTCATTCCGAAGTTAAGGGACAAGGTTTCGAAAGTAGTGGAAAATTGTGTAGAGTGCATTTTAGTAAATGCAAAGGCCGGAAAGCAGGAAGGTTATCTAAATCCGATTAATAAGGGAGACAAACCATTAGTTACCTATCATATTGATCACGTAGGGCCGATGGAGATCACCAAGAAAAGATACAATCACATCCTAGTAGTCGTGGATGCATTTTCGAAGTACGTTTGGTTGTATCCAACACGCAGTGCTGGAGTTGAGGAGGTGTTAAATTGTTTGGATAGGCAGGCCACCATTTTTGGTAATCCATTCAGGATCGTGTCAGACCGTGGTGCAGCTTTCACCTCTCACTTGCTTAAAGAATACTGTGACAAACAGAAGATTCAGCACTTATTGATCGCTACAGGTGTACCTCGTGGTAACAGTCAGGTAGAGAGAAGGCATAAAATCGTGGTGCCCATGTTGTCGAAGATGAGTCTAGAAAACCCAGGAAATTGATACAAACATGTGGGTAAAGTCCAGAAATGGGTTAACAATATTGAGGCTAGGAGCACAAAAGTAACTCCATTCAAGTTGTTAACAGGCGTCGACATGCGTTTAATCGACAGTTCAGAGCCGAAAGAGCAGCTTCAGCAGTCTTTGATACAATAATTAGACCTGGAGAGTGAACAGATACGCAAGGAGGCCAGGGAGAACATACAAGCTCTGCAAGAAGAAAATAGGCGTACTTTTGATTCAAAGAGAAAGGACGAAAAGCTCTACAAAGTTAACGATCTAGTCGCGATCAGGCGTACTCAGTACGAAGTTGGCTTGGCAACGTCGTCTCAGGAGTATTCATCTTTAAACGGAATCCCGGGGCCACATTTATGTGCCACCTTAATATGGCGCTATGCTGGAAACAGTCTCCACAAATTTCGCAATAAACATCAACCTTTTTTTGTTTTATACCCTTGCAGAGGGTATTATGATTTCAGTCAGAAGTTTGCAACGCAGTGAAGGAGACGTTTCCGACCCTATAAAGTATATATATTCTTGATCAGCATCACTAGACGAGTCGATCTAGCCATGTCCGTCTGTCCGTCCGTCTGTCCGTCTGTCTGTCCGTTTCTACTCAAACTAGTCTCTCAGTTTTAAAGCTATCGGGCTAAAACTTTCCCAAAAGTCTTATATCTATTGCAGGTAGTATATAAGTCGGAACGAGCCGGATCGGACAACTATATCATATAGCTCCCATAGGAATGATCGGGTAAAAAAATGTAAAAAAAATTATATATTGGGTGTTTTTGAACCTAGAGCCTCCTTCTTTTGGAAATGATATTTTTTATATAATTCTGAATTTCGAATAAATTTTTTTCAAAATCGGACGACTATATCATATAGCTGCCATAGGAACGATCGAAAAATTAATGGGAATATAATAGGAAATAAATTATTGCTTCGTTGACTTCTATTGTATTCTCTTCTACTCTGGAATATGACTCTTTTTAAATGTTTTCGAATTTCGATTTCAATTTTATTAATATCGAACAACTATATCATATAGCTGCCATAGGAACGATCGGAAAATTAGTGAATAATAGGAATTATGTGCAAGGGTATATAAGCTTCGGCTGGCCGAAGCTAGCTTCCTTTCTTGTTTTTTTTAATTAATAAAAAAGTTTAAATCAATTTTAGTTTTTATTCCTCTTCTTAATAAAAATTCAGAGTATAATATATAAGCCACAGTGCCAGACTCGATCGAAGGCTTGCTTGACATCTAGAAATACTGCGCAACAATACTTTTTCGTCTCGAATGCTTTAAGAATATGGTTGACCACCCGATCCATTTGCTCAGCAGCGTTATGCAGACTTCTGAAACCAAACTGATGATTCGGAATTACCATCCTGGAACATATGAACTCTAAAAGCCCTTTTAGTAAGATTCGCTCAAAAATCTTTGCGAAAGAATAGGCTTATAGGCCGAAAAGAATCGGCACAGCGGGGAGAGACGACTTTCTTGGGGATCATAACAACATTCGCATGCTTCCACTGCTCCGGATTAAATGAAAGAACAATCATAGCATTAAAGATACGCGTAAGGAACGGAATAGCTGCTACTGGCAAAGCTTTAGCTACTTTCCCGTCAATGCTGTCATGGCCCGGGGCTTTGTTCGGTTTCAGTCGCTTTATTTGGTCTTTAACTTCTTCTGCATCAATAAGTGAAATTTAAGAAGCAGGACCAGAGGGAACATCATCAAAAGCTTCTGTAACAGCAGTCTCTTCATCTGTGACCAGTTCAAAAGGCTTAAATCTTTCTTCCAAAGAATTAGCGAATTCCTTAGCTATTTCATCATCTTTATTTGCCCAAGTACCATCCGATCGAAGCAAGGAAATTTTCTGTAAAGGCTGCCGTTTAAGCCCGCGAGTGCAATTCCACAGCTCAAAGCCTCGATCAGCATCCGGATCGATAGCACTAAGTTTTCGGACAAAAAATTCGGTTTTAGCATCATCAAGTGCTTTTCTTAACATCAGTTCTTCTGAGTAACTTCCAGAAGTCTATACCGGTCTATATCGCATTCGCATCGCCGAAGTCACTCCCGTCGGGAAGAAATGTGCACTTCTAGAAGTGTCGCCGAAGTCACCTCTGGAATAAACACGAAAGCAAATAAAAATTCGGATCGCGGAAAAAATACAACCATTCACTTTGAAAGTCAAAGATTATATCAAAAGAAATCCTAAACTTTTTTTCTTTCTTCAATTATAAACGGAAATCTTACTGCGTCCCTCCTTATCTTTTTCACAACCCCCTAAAAATGTTCAAAATATTTTTTTCTATTAATAGAAAACATATTTATTTAAAAAACAAAGATAAGATAAAAACAAATATAAAAGGGGCAAAAACGGGCAAAAAGCAATGATAGCACTTGTTTCTTTATTATTTTGTTAATATATTTCTATAACAACCTTGTGTCGATCAGCGTAGATTTTTAACTAAAGCTTAACAGAACACAAACACTTTAGTTAGTTAGTTAGTTTTCGGCTAAAATAGACATACACAAGACATTAAATAACTGAACAATGCAAACAGTTACAACACAATTTGTTTTGAGAAGTATTTAAGCATACCTTAACGTACATTTTCCATATTTTTGATTATTTTTTAGCCCTCTAAACACTTTGCACTTTGTTGGGAAACTTTGTAGTAATATTAGCGCGTTTTTTCTTCGAGATGAGCACGTTAATCGATAGACTTTGATCGGCTACAACAAATTACACTATGCAGCATCAAAAATTTACCTCGATGGATGCTATATTTTTGGATTCGTTACGAATTCCCAAGTTAAACTGCGTTTTCCAAAAAGTTCCCCGACGCAAGGATTCTTAGCAAAAGGACCTCAAAGTTCGAAAAATTCTGAAATTGGCCAACTTTCCGGAGCTGTCAGAGGCAAACGGATTCATGGTTTGATTCGATGTTAAAGTTTTTTAAAAGATACGTTCTTTATCTTTCAAACCCCATACTTAGAATAATTTTAGGATTTTTATTAAGGGAGAAACAAATTTTAGAAAACATAGTCAAAAAACATAAAAGCATACAGCTGCGGTCAAAATAGTAGTAGTGTTGCCGCCCTGTGTTTTTAAAGGTTTCTTGTTGTAATTTATCTTCTCCTGGTAATATTGTATTGATTATAATTGTACTATTAGACTAATTGGATAAGAAAAGTGACAGTAACAAACTTTTAAAAACACAGGGAGGCAACACTACTACTATTTTGACCGCAGCTGTATGCTTTTATGTTTTTTGACTATGTTTTCTAAAATTTGTTTCTCCCTTAATAAAAATCCTAAAATTATTCTAAGTATGGGGTTTGAAAGATAAAGAACGTATCTTTAAAAAAACTTTAACATCGAATCAAACCATCAATCCGTTTGCCTCTGACAGCTCTGGAAAGTTGGCCAATTTCAGAATTTTTCGAACTTTGAGGTCCTTTTGCAAAGAATCCTTGCGTCGGAGAACTTTTTGGAAAACGCAGTTTAGCTTGGGAATTCGTAACGAATCCAAAAATATATCATCCATCGAGGTAAATTTAAAAAGCATTAAAAATGCTGCACAGTGTTATCGGTGGCGCGTAAAATTTTTAGATTTAAAATTTAGATAGAAAAATTGTTTTAATAAGTTTAACCATTTTATTTTGTTTTATTTGTTTTTTTAAATTAGTAACTTTTATTTTTTGCGTTTATGCCAAAAAAACGGACTTTTTCCCCATAGTACATTGTTTAAAAAAGGGAACAAGTCCGATGTCTCAAATTATCGTGGTTTTGCTAAATTCAGTTCAATTCCTAAACTTTTCGAAAAAATTATTACTTGTCAGTTGCAGCATCATTGCCGGTCTATTACTTCACCTTGTCAACATGGCTTCATTAGATGTCGCTCTACTACTACAAACCTACCTAAATTTACGTCTTTAATTACGAGAATTTGCATGAATTTGAATTTGAATTTGAAACCACTATTTTTGTTGTTAAAAGGTCACTTTGTCGAAATAATATTTAAGTTTTATAACGTGGCTTATAATATTTATTTAAATCGTCAAGGCTTTGTGTATAATTGGTCAACGGTGAGTAATCGTTAAAAAATAAGAAAACGTACAGTAGAATTTTTTGTTTTTATATTTTTTTTTTATCTTGA
Source organism: Drosophila prostipennis (assembly GCA_037075205.1). Lineage (NCBI taxonomy): Eukaryota > Metazoa > Arthropoda > Insecta > Diptera > Drosophilidae > Drosophila > Drosophila prostipennis. The sequence goes on from JBAMCJ010000644.1 coordinate 65,885, forward strand.
AAATCTTAACTGAAAAAAGTTTCAAATTCAGTAATATATCTGCTCTGACTACTACGATATTTTTCCTCAAAAAAGCAGTATTTGTCATTCGTGTTTGGGGGTGGTCAAACGTCATTTTTGACCATAAGTATGTTCGCCAACATTGCTTAGAATGCTTTAAAGATTACGTTTCCCCTTTACGATTTTTTGGCTCCCAAATCGACCCACCCTAGTGTCCATACTCTTGGCCGTTTGTGCATCTTAGTGGCTGCGGGTTTTTATCTTTGTCGATTATTTTGTAGTATACATATATCGCTGTATCGAGAACACACTGTTTAAAGGGTAACCGCGTATGTACTTGAATTGACCAAAGTACATATGTTGAATTGGCCAAAATACATATGTGAGCCTAGACATTCAGGCGCTGCCAATGTTCGCAGACAGCGCAGCCGCGAATCTCTAGCTTGTAAGTCACCTAAGAATAAAGTAAATGTCTTGGTCTTATTTAAGAACATTTTTGAAATATTATCTAGCTATGGGAAACGCCTTTTTCTTTCAATGCCTCTATTATTTCAATGGCGGATACGTCGTGATCTATTCCCTTTAGCACTACTTGCAAGCCTGGCTGCTCTTGAGCTGAGAACTGTTTTTTAGTCTCATCCAGGCGATTGGTTACAGCTTTTCAGTTTTAGATTGAAGCTTTGTTTCCGCTTCGATGTAACGATCCATGCCAGTCTGTATAGCCGGACCCCCTTTGTTGTTGTTTGTTATTGCCGATATTGGCACTCATACTTGCAGTTGGTGTTGCAATTTTATTCTGAGCTGCAGAAGGTGGCAACGCATTTATTATCGCGTTGTTGGTGACGGAGACCGTTGATGCTGTTGTTACAGTGCAGCTGCAGAAATTAATGCGGTCACAGTGCTCGTGGCTAGTCAGCTGTGAGTCGAAGTTGAGGGTGGGACTCTACACTGCAAGCTCCACGCAATGGGTGCTGGGGTGAGTAGGGCAGGAGAAATAGGCTCAAATTAAATTTATTATTAATTCTAAAATACGTGCTAGGGCTAAACCACTATTCGTTTTTAAGATATACAAAAAAAACCAAGACTTTCGCACGCGACACCAATAGAAGTTACTTTTTTGACTACCAGCTCAACTTTCGATTGCATAATGGGCAAAAAAATGCTGAAATTGGCCAACTTTCCGGAGCTCTCAGAGGCAAACGGATTCATGGCTTGATTTGATGTTAAAGTTTTTTAAAAGATACACTCTTTATCTTTCAAACCCCATACTTAGAATAATTTTAGGATTTTTATTAAGGGGGAAACAAATTTTAGAAAACATAGTCAAAAAACATAAAAGCGTACAGCTGCGGTCAAAATAGTAGTAGTGTTGCCGCCCTGTGTTTTTAAAGGTTTCTTGTTGTAATTTATCTTCTCCTGGTAATATTTTATTGACTATATACGTAATTGTATCATTAGACTAATTGACTAATTTAAAAACACAGGGCGGAAACTCTACTACTATTTTGACCGCAACTGTATGCTTTTATGTTTTTTGACTATGTTTTCTAAAATTTGTTTCTCCCTTAATAAAAATACTAAAATTATTTTAAGTATAGGGTTTGAAAGATAAAGAGTATATCTTTTAAAAAACTTTAACGTCGGATCAAACCATGAATCCGTTTGTCTCTGAGAGCTCCGGAAATTTGGCCAATTTCAGCATTTTTCAAACTTTGAGGTCCTTTTGCTAATAATCCTTGCGTCGGGGAACTTTTTGGAAAACGCAGTTTTACTTGGGAATTCATAACGAATCTAAAAATATAGCATCCATCGAGGTAAATTTTTGATGCTGCATAGTGTTATAGAAGGCAAAAAACTGCTTTACTTTCTTTTTAACTATTGTGTGCTGACTATCGCTTAATTCCATTCAGTTCATCATTTGCAAAACAAATTCTATCACAGCGGATTGTTGCCAGTTGTTGTCGATTCAAACATTAAGCAATGTGTAGTGACAGAACTCGAATGCAACTACAACATGGAGGATTTCCGAAAAACGTGCAAAAACTATTGATAGGGTTTGATTAACAATTGTTTTGTTTATAACTTCCAATTTTTACCTTGCCTATACCGTCCTATACTCACAAGTTACACTCCACAGAAAGCAAAAATACATTTCTTATTTGTCATCTAAAAACTAAGCAGCAACACATTGAACAAATGGACAATAAATCACATATAATATAATTTATTTAACGAACCTCCACTCTTTGTATCCATATTTAAACTTTTTTGGTTTGTTTACAATAGCCACAGTAATCTAGGTGCGAAAACTACAAAGTTTCTCGTCCCTTTTTGTAAACGTGTGACCCTATTTCAAACTTTCGACTTTCTTAAGGGAAAAAATAGCGAAAAACGCCAAATAAAATTCTTTGAAAATCGATTTTGTGTTATTTTAAGTATTGTAAATAACCACAGAAGGTCATTTATGTAATACTAAAGAACAAAAAAAATGTAAAAATGCCTCACTTTCGAATATTTTGCCCATAGTGGATTGTGGGGAAAAGTGAATGAATATTTTAATGAAGTTAATTTTAAAGTCACCCCCATTTATTTCTTCTTAAAAATGTATTTGGTTTGGTTGAAAAATATGTAATACTAAGTTTTATACCCGTTACTCGTAGAGTAAAAGGGTATATTGTATTCGTGCAAAAGTATGTAACAGCTAGAAGGAAGCGTTTCCGACCCCTAAAGTATATATATTCTTGATCAGGGTCACTAGCCGAGTCGATATAGCCATGTCCGTCTGTCCGTCTGCCTGTCCGTCTGTCTGTCCGTCCGTATGAACGCTGAGATCTCGGAAACTATAAAAGCTAGAGGATTGGCATGTTTGTTTCAACAGGGTACCACGCACCCTCTAACGCCCACAATCGCTTATAAACGATTTTAAAAATTTTAATATTTCGGAAAAGTAAAAATTCAGTTTTGTTGTGTTTTAAATCGGACCATTCGTTAAAAAGTTATGGCTGATCAAAGTTTATATCTCCATCTCCCTCGCACTCCCTTTAGCTGAGTAACGGGTATCTGAATGTCGGGGCACCCGAATATAGCGTTCTCTCTTGTTTTATTTGCATTAAAGTGACTGCCAGACGTTACATGTCGCAGGCGACAGTTTTTTCCGTCGTTTTCTTAGGTAAACCAAGAGTAACTTTAAAAAATACCAAAAAATGACTTTTTGTCCTAAAAAACTATCCAAGGGTACTCAAATTACTTAGCTCAGTTGAGGATCGAGCTGATCAAATACCAGTGCAAAATCATATAGAAATATGTTTTTTATTAAGTTTCAAGCTTTTTGGCTTAGTTGACATCTTCAGAGAATTGCTCATATATATTCTTGATCAGGATCCCTAGTCGAGACGATCTAGCCATGTCCGTGTGTCTGTCCGTCTCTATGAACGAAATTTGAACGAGAACACTACCACCAACGACGAACATACGAACATCCCAGCGGGAAAATTCCACTGGAAAATATGTTATTTTCATTAGGTTTCTCCAGATAAACGGAAGGGACAAAACCTCATTCATCCCTTTCATTTCTTCCGTCTCTGGTTTCAAAATACACGGGGGTGACACAAAAAGTGAGGGGTAAATGAGGTTTCTATGTGGTTTCCCAAAGAAATTCACATTTTCCCTACTCCGTCGCCTGCTAAAAGATACAGGATTTCCAAAATTTTCTGCTAAAAGAAACAGGATTTCCAGCACACAAAGAACCACCTTCTCACTTTCCCGGTGGGATGTTCGCCAAACAAATTCTACTATGGTTCTAGGAATGTAAATCTAGAGCACCATCTTCTAATTTTTATTGCTTACCGACTCGGCTAGTGATTTTGATCAAGAATATATAAACTATATAGGGTCGGAAACGCTTCCTTCTACTGCTTACATAATTTTCCCGAATACAATATACACTTTTAATCTACGAGTAACGCATTTAAGAATATACTTTCTGTCTTTTTTACGTGAATTATTTCTAATAATTTTATATATTTTCTTACCTGAATATTTATTTATATTTTTTGATGGATCTTCTTTTTCAGAATAAACTTGATGAAGAGACCAGCAGAAGATAAAATGGATTGTCAAAATATAAAACAAACTAAATTTTAAGTTTGCCTCCATTCAAAAAAAAAAAAGAATAGTAAAAAGATTATTATTAATATTTTAAATTTCGTTGTTTTTCTTAACGATGTAAACGTCTTATTGTTGAAGCGTGCAACGTTCGTGCTGTACTGTGAAGGATTCCAAGGATCTGCTCGTCGGATTTGGGGTTGGAGGTCTTGCTCGTACAAAACTAAACACTGCCTACAGAATACTGTTATTAGGATCAGATACACCCAGAAAAATGATGGACAACATTTTAGGTCATATTTGCCCTACTTTTTAGGTCACGTATAGCCTAATTTTTTAGGTCATCGTAGGCCTTAAAATAATTGCATTTTTCCTAAATAAATTTTACAGTTCAAAACCCTTTAAAACTAAATATATCTGTTAAATATTTATCATGTACACATCACAATAATATTTGTATTGCTTATTGTGATTTAATAAATTAATTAAGGTACCTACTTTTTTTTAAATTGTGTTTCAATATTACAAGGTGAGAATTCCGTGTAGTTTGTAATGCGTAGTAGACTTAGTTAGATATTTACTCTACGAGTAACGGGTATAAAAATATGAACAATAAAAATTATTTACATTTTTTTTTTGTGTTAGGCACAGCAGGTATGGTTATGGTAAACTACATTTACATCTTCGATGATGTCTTCAGAAATTGGTAAGGAAATTGGATCGTCAGGAATTTGCGTCAAGACTTGGAAGGGATCGTCTTCGGGAGTTGCGTAACCGGGACCACTGTTACATTCACATTTGCAACTGACATAACGAACCACTCTTGGTGGGGATTGAGTGCTGTACCACTTTGAGCAGGGTGCTCCTCCTCCGCCTATTCGTACTAGAGTGGCTTTTTTTGTTTTGTTTGCTGGTGAATCCATGTTTGCTTCTCCTTTGCTTAGTCCTGGTTCTAAGTCTGGGTATAGTTCGCGTACTTAGGCCTGGAGCCGAATCAATTATAGACTGACTTATAATTTGGGTGACCAGTGCTATTTATGGAGAATTTCTGCCTTTGTTTTTAAATTTTTGTTTGTTTATGTTTTTTCTTTTTTTTTGTATTTATTGTTTACAGGATGCTAGTTTTATTTTCTGCCTGATATGCCTCTGAACGCTGGATGTGTAATAACTGCATACAAAGGGAAAAACAATAATTATTGTGAATTTCTGTATTTGTTTAAATTTTTTTTTTTGCTTGATTGTATACAGGAGGCTAGTTTTATTTTTTGCCCACACACTTGTAATAAAGAGTGATTTTTTTATATACCTCTGATCGTTAGCTGTGTAATAACTGCATACAAAGCGAAAAACACTAAGAAAAAAATATATATATGGGCAATTCTCTGCTGTTGCACGCGACATTTGCACGGTTTGAAGCCAAAAAAAAGTATGTTCGACATTGGTTTCAAATGCAAGGTCTTGACTAGCACTATAATGGGTGAAAAAACTGACTTTGGACTATTTATTGCTCGTTTTTAAGATATATACAAAAAACCAAGCTTTTCGCACGCGACACAGATACACACAAAAAAAAAACTATGTAAAATCAACGATTTAATAGTGAAAACTGCCCCAACCAATAAAAAATGATCAAAAAAATAGTAGATTACCTACAAAATAGTATTTTACCCGAAAAAAATGTAGTTTTTTTAATATATTTTTTTAACTATTTTTATTTTTAATTTAACTTGTTATATAAATTTATATTGAAGTTATTTATAGACACTTACATTTCACAGATACTTAAGCTTACAAATCAGGTTTCTTGCCTCCGCTGGGGATCGAACCGGGGCCGCAATCGTCGGAGTCGAGCACACTAATCAGTAGGCCACAGAAGAATGATTTTCGTAGAGGAAATTCTTTTGACTTGAAATTACCATTAAAAAAAAAAAAGAAAAAACATCATCTGCAAAAGCAGGATTTGAACTCACGACCCAGAGATTATAAGTCGGATACTCTAACCACCCTAAGTCCAGAAAAATAGTTGACCTACAATTTATAATTGTATTGTTAAAACAACAAAATACATGAAGGAAAAAAATAGTTTTATTACGATATTAATTGTGGTGTCACTATTCAATGCCCCAACAAATAAAACAACAAAATACACGCAAACAAATAAAATGTATTCTTTTAGAACATTCTTGTATATTCTTAGAGTACATTGTTGTTGTAGTAGAGCTTGCTCTCACTGGGCTTGCACTCTCTCTTGTGATCTCACCACACTCACTCTCTCAGAGAGTAGGGGGTTGGTGCGTGTCGTGAGCTGAGAGCGAGTTCAGTTGAAAGCCAGCAGTGATCCTGACAAGAGACTTAATCAAACCATAAACTAAATAAAGCTCAAATAAATATATATATATCTGTGTTGAATTTAATAACTACCCTGCAGGAAAAGGAATCAGTTTTTAACCAGTAAAATACTAGTTGGGTCAAGAAAGTTAACTAGTTCAAGTTATGTCCATTTCCTTGTAACGAACTGGTCCATTTTTCATAG